>JAPFBE010000286.1:0-71858 GCA_034336665.1 Luscinia megarhynchos | reverse complement strand
GGGCTAAGGAGACACCTCGAGGCAGCGACCCCTCCAAATTCCCCAAAATCCCCCTAAAACCCCCAACATCCCCCAAATCCAGCCAGGGAATTCCCTGAAATCCTGGAATCCCCCAAAATCCTCCCCAAATATCCTCAAAATCCCCCAAATCCCCCAAATTCCCCGAAATCCTCCCAAAGTCCCTCAAAACCCCTCGAAATCCACCCAAATTCCTGAAAATCCCCAAATTCCCCAAAAATCTCCCAATCTCCCCAAATTCTCCCAAAAATCCCCCAAAATCCCTCCACAAATCCCCTGAAATCCCCCAAATCCCCCCATAATCCCTTGAAATCTCCTACAATTCTCTCAAACCCCCAACACCTGAAATCCCCATATATCCCCCATACCCCTCCAAAATCCCCCAAACCACCACAAAACCCACTGAAAGCCTCAAAGTCTCCCCAAATCCTTCTCAAGTCTCCTTTGAAATCTCCTAAAATCCCCCAGAATCACCCCAAAGCCTTCCCTAAAGGTGCTTTAAAGAGCTCCCCAAAATTTCTTTCCCAAAATCCTCCCAACATCCCCCTGAAATCTCCTAAGAATTACCCAAAATTGCCTCCAAAACCCCCAAAAATCTCCCCAGCTCTGCCAAAATCCTGAAATCTCTGAAAATCCACGAAAGGGGTGTCCCAAGAGCCCCCCAGGGTCCTGAGAATCCCCAGGCCTCCTCCTTCCCCAAAGCCCCCAAAGTGCCAAGATCCACCCAGGGATTCCCTGAAAGTCCCCGGATCTGCCCCAAAGCCCCCCAAGACCCCCCAAAGTCCCCCCACTCCCCGGGTGTGGGCTGGGTGGCCCTGGCTATGGCCGGGGCTCTGCTGGGACCCCCGGCCCCAATTGGGTCTGGGGGCTCTGCTGGACCCAGCACGGGCCAGGGGCTGCAGCCCACGGGGAGATGTGCTCAGGGGGGCTGGGGGTTTGGGGGATTTTGGGGGATTTTGGAGAGATTTGGGGGAATTTGAGGAGATTTTGGGGTTTTCAGGAGATCTTGGGGATTTTGGGGGTGATGTGGGGGGATTTCAGGGAATTTTGGGGGATTTGGTAGATTTTGGGGAGATTTTGGACAATTTTGGGAGATTTTGAGGGGTTTTGGGGATAATTTTAGGGTGTCGGGGGGATTTTGGGGGAGGTTAGGGGGCTTTGAGGGATTTGGGGGATTTTAGAGAGGATTTGGGGGATTTGGGAGGGAGTTTGGAGAAAAAACTTTTGAGGGATTTTGACGAGGAGTTTTAGGGAGAATTTGCGAGATTTTGGCATGTCCAACGGGGATTTTTGGAGAGTTTTGGGGGATTTGGGGTGTCTAGGGTGGATTTTTGGGATGTGAGAGGATTTGAGGGCGTTTTAGGAAAATTTGGGAGGATTATCAGGAGGTTCGGGGAGAATTTTGGGGGTTTTGGGGTGTCCTGAGGAATTTGGGGGATTTGGGGAATTTGAAGTGGGATTTTGGGACGATTTGGAGGCAGTTTTGGGGTGTCTAGGGAGGATTTGGGGATTTTTAAGAGGGTTGTAAGGTCTTGGGATGTCTTGGGGGAGATTTTGGGGGGATTGGGGGAAAATTTGAGGGGATTTTTGGGGAGAGTTTGCAGATTTTGGGGGTGTCCTGGGGGGATTTTGGGAGAATTTTGGGGGGATTTTGGGGGTGTCTGTGGGAGATTTTGAGGGGATATGGAGCTCAGGGGTGTCAGTGGGGGGTTCATGGGGGTTTGAGGTCACTTTTGGGGTTTTTGTGGTATTTTTGGGGTCACTTTTGGGGTCACTTTTGGGGTTTTTGGGGTCCAGGGGCTGACTATGGGGTCCTGGTGATCCCAATCTCTCAGAGGATTTTCAGGGTGGCTTTTGGGGGTTCTTATAATGATTTTGGGGTTTTTAGGGCGGTTTTGGGGGTATTTTTGGGGGTCACTTTTGGGTTTTTTTCCCCAGCTGCCCATGCTGGCCCAGGAGCTTCACTGGGGTCACTGTGGGGTCACTGCAGGGTAACTGTGGGGGTCACTCTGGGGTCACTGTGCAGATCCAAATCTCTCAGGTTTATGGGATGGTTTTTATGGTTATTTAGGATGTTTTTAGGTTTATTTAGGGTGGTTTTGAGTTTTTCTCTCCCCCCAGCTGCAGCCATGGCCACCCTGGCCCAGGAGCTGCTGCCCTGCTGGAGTCACTGCAGGGTCACTGTGGGGTCACTGTGGGGTCCCTGTGTCTCAGGAGTCTATGGGATGGTTCTGAGATGGTTTTTAGGATTCTTTAGGATTATTTAGGATATCTTTGGGATAATGCTAGGGATTGAGTGTTTTTCTATTACTGTGTCAATTTAAAGAATTTTTCCCATTATCATGCCAGTGGAGCTGGCCGGGTTACACCCAGGACCTTTGACGACTCTGGACAAAAGGGGTCGGTGGAAGCAGCTGCCAGAGGGGCTCTCGTGCTTCCGGAGGGGACTTGTGTTCCCAGCGAGCTCAGAGGAGGACGCCCCGTCTGCAGCCCCGCGGCCGAACGCAGGAGAGCCAGACCCTCTGCGATCACCTGCCCTGCATCTGCCCCACTGCAGCCTCCTGCCTCTGGACACAGCTGATCACCCGGACACAGATGGTGAGCGAGGAGCTGCCCTCTCCAGCTGCTCCCACCCGAGACCGGCGTGGCCGCTGCTGCCCCTCCTGCCTCCGCTCCCGCCGCTTCTCTGCAGCTGCCGGGTTTTGTTCCAGCTGCAGCACCGGGACCGAGCGCAGAGAGAGTGTGCCTGCAGCTTGAGAAAGGACTGGGACCGAGTTATCTGTTCTGTGTTGTTGGTAATTTTAACAACTGCTGTTGTTTCTGCTTGTACGGTTAGATATATTAGTAAAAGTGCTGTTATTCCTACCCCCTTATCTCTGCCTCAGAGTCCTTGATTCAAACATTTATAACACTTGGGGGCAGTAGAATTAAGGTCTCTACTTCAAAGGAAAACTTCTGCCTTTATTGGCAGACACCTCTCCTTCAAACCAGGACAGCCTCTTTGCACATTGTTCCTTTCAGGTTGCTCTGCTCTTTGTCTGGGGGTCTTTGGGATGACCCCTGGGTCTCACAGGATCCATGCCAGCTCTTCACTGGCGTATTTCGGCCCCCAAAATTCCCCCATCAAATTCCCAGATTTGAAACCAAAATTCCTAAATATTCCCTACGAAGATCCCAAAAACTTCCTCTAGAGAACCCAAACTTCCCGTGTTGGGACCCATGTTTCTCTATACAGACCCCAACACCTCCATATTCCATTTGAGGACCCCATCATTGCACAACTTCTCCAAAGAGACCTAAAAATTCCCATGTTTAGACTCAAAATTCAAAAAAAGTCTGTGTGGAAACCTCTTAATTATCAAAATTCTCAATATAGGCCCCAAAATTCCCTTTGTTACCCCACAATTTCCTTATGGGAACCCCAAAGTTCCCATGAGACTATCAAATTCTGTTTAAGGACACCAGAATTTTCAGTAGGAACCCCAAAATTACTTAAGGGGACCGAAAAAATTCCCTGTACAGAGCCCAAAATACCCAGAAATTCTCTTTAAAAAACTCAGTATTTCCCTCTAGAGACCGTGGAGACCCCCTGGACCCTCTATAGGATCTGCCAGGCCCTGTGGATCCCCTATTGACCTCCCAGAGCGCCTTTTAGGGGAGCCCCAGAGCCCCCAAATCCCCTATAGACAAGCCCAAATCCGCTATATAGAGACCCTCAGACCCCCTAATCCCCTATAGGGCTCGGCCTGAAGGAAAGGGGAGGGGATAATGATTGACAGGGGCTGTGAATAGAAAGGGGCAGGACTAATAAATGGGCAGATACCGATGGGAAAAGGGTAGGGTCAGAAAAGGGCGGGAACTGTGAAGGGAAAGAACTGGGCCAAAAGGCCACATGGTCCTAAAAAGGCATGGTTTGGCCTAAAATCACCTAAAAGGGGCACAAATTCAGCCTAATTCCAGCAGGAATTGACCTAAAATCAGCCAAAGGGGCTTAACATTGTCCGAAGGGGATTAAAATCCAGCCAGAAACACCTCAGCTTGGTATAAATTTACATAAATGGGCCTGAAAGATTTGGGACCGAGACCGGCACCCAAACCAGCAACAGCACCATTTCTGAGGCTGAAATCAGAATGGCGACCGAGACCAAGACTGGGAACAGAACCAACACCAGAACTGAGGCCAGCACTGCTCCAGAACTGGAACAAAGACTGGGACTGAGACCAACACCAATACTGGAACCGGCACCAGGAGAGCTTTAGGGCTGCTCTGGGACTGGGACCAGCATCGGGAGAACTCCAGGACTGGGACTGAGAGCGGCACCGGAACCACCACCAAGACTGATACTGGCACCAGAACCGAGACTGGCCCCAGTATGGGACCAGGGCTCAGACAGAGATTAGCACTGAGAGCACGCCGGGACCAACATCGACACCAGTACCAGCACTGGGACCGGAACCGCTCTGAGACTGAGACCAAAACTGAAAACTAAACTGACACCAAGACTGGCACCGCTATAGGACCGTGACTGAGACTGAGACCAGCACTGCTCCGGGATCGAGATTCAGACCGGGACCAGAATCAGCACCAGGAGCTCAGGACTGCTCCAAACTGAGACTGAGACTGGGACAAGGACAGAGACCCGACACCAGGAGCTCTGGGACCTCCTTGTTCACTGCGGGGAGTTTTGGCTGCGCCCCCACACGGGACTGGGCAGGACTGGGAGGGACCCTGGGAGGGGCAGGACAGTCTCGGTTCACATCGTTCTGGAGCAGCCATCCCGTCCATATGATCCCAGTTTGTACAATCCCAGTCTGTGTGATCCCAGTTTGTACAATCCCAGTCCATGGGATCCCAGTTTGTACAATCTCAGACCGTATGATCCCAGTTTGTACAATCCCACTCTGCATGGCCCTGATCCATCTGGTCCCACTCTGTGCAGTCCCAGTCTGGAGGATCCCCAGTCCATGTCATTCCAGCCCCCCATGATCCCAGTCTGCATGGTCCTGCATGACTCACACTGCCACGCTCTGGAATTCCAGTTCCCAGCATGGAAAAGTTGTTCCTTCCCATCCTAGTTTTGGTTCTCCAATTTGAGATTTCCGGCCAAGGAACCCATTTATGTCACAGCTTTAGCATCCCCGATCCTGTTCCCAATCCTATTCCCAATCCCTAACTCATTCCCGATATTATTGTCAATCTTATTCCCATTCCCTTTCCTGATGCCATTCCCAGTCCTGTTCCTGGTCCTGATCCTGATCCCGTTCCTATTCCCATTCCAATCCTAATCCCATTCCTGTTCCAAATCCCTATATCATGCCCCAATCCCTATCTCATTCCCATTCCCAATCCTGTTCCTGATCCCATTCCCAATCTTCGTTCTCTTTTCTGATTCCGGTCTCATTCCCAGTCTTGATCCCTTTCCCAATTCCAATCCCGTTCACATTCCCAATCCTCTTTCATTCCCATTCCCAAGCCTGTTCCCATTCCTGATCCTGTTTCCCTTCCCAATCCCGATCGTGATTGCCTTTCCCCGTTGCAATCCCTGTTCCCATTCCCAATCCTGTTCCCAATCCCAAATCCCAATCAGCTATCCCATTCTCAATCCTTATCTCATTCCTGTTTCTGATCCCTCATTCCTAGTCTCGTTCCTATTCCCAATCCCTAACCTGTTCCCAATCCCAAACCTGTTCCTGTTCCCATTCCCATTCCCAATCTCCTCGCTGTTTCTGATCCCGATCTCATTTGCCCTCTCGATCCCTTTGCCAATCCTGATCCCGTTCTCATTCCCAATCCCTATTTCATTCCCAATCGCAAACCTGTTCCAAATCCTGTCCCCAACCCCAATCCCATTCCCACTCCCCATCTTTATTTAATTCCCAATCCCGATCCTGTTCCCAACCTCGATCCTGCCGGCTGTTTTCAGGGAATCATTTTGATCTCAAACTCTACCCCAAACCTGGGGGGTTCAAAACCCCCAAATCCTGGGATCAAAACCCCCAAACTCAAAATTTGGGATCAAAACCCCCAATCCCCAAACATTGGGGTTTGAAATATCTGGGGTGCCCAATCCCTCTGATCCCAACATTTGGGGTTAAACCCCTGATCCCCAAATTCTGGGGTCAAAACTCCCCAACACCCAATCACTGGAGTGTCAATACCCCCAAACCTCAAATTTTAGGATCACCCAGCCCTCCTCAATTCCCAAACTCTGGGGTTAAACCCTCCAAATCCCCCATAATTTTGTGTTAAACCCCCCAAATCCCAAACTTTGGGACCAACCCCCCAAACCCCAAATCCTGGGGTGTAAAACACCCTTGACCCCCAAAAGTTTAGGATGAAACCCCCTCAGACTCCAAACATTGAGGGTGTCAAACCCCCAATTCCCAAACTCTGGGGTTCAAATATTTGGAGTGTCCAACCCCCGATCCCAAAATTCTGGGGTCAAACCCCAACATCCCAAACCCTGGGGTGTCAACCCTCCCAGACTTTAGGATCAAACCTCCCATTCCCAAATTTTTGGGTCAAACCCACATGACCCCAAACTCCTCAAAACCACTCCACCCTGGGGAGCACAGCAGGGGTCATTTGGGGTTGGTTTGGGGGTTGGTTTGGGATTGATTTGGGGTGGGGGGCAGGTCCAGATGCAATGTCTCCAGAGACACCCTGGGTACAATGCTGGGGGTGGGAAAAACGCCAAAACCCTGGGAAACCCCCAAAACCCCTGGGGGAACACTAAAAGTGAATTGCATTCCCAATCCCTATTTCATTCCCATTCCCAATTCCCGTTCCCGTTCCCGATCTCGTCACTGTTTCCAGGTGTAAGGAAAATTAATCCACAAACACCAGAGGTTTATGTCCAAAAAGGAGACAGAGGAGTCCTTTTTTGCTTTATTCGAATAAAGGGAGAGGCCATAGGGCATTCCCCTGGGATCTCGGATTTTTGGAGGGACGCAGCCTCCTTTTATCCCTAATTTCCAGCCGCTTTTTCCTCTCTCTTTCCCCATAGGCTGAGGTACTTGAGAGGCACAGACTTCCCGAACGCCTAAGATTCCCCTCTAATGTATAACTTTTCCTTTAATTTTTAATTCTTATAGAATTCATAATTTCCCCATTGCTTCTTTATCTTCAGTAACCCAGTTTCATTAATTAGCAGACCTACAGTTAGTTTGTGAAGGGAAATCTCTTTTTCTATTCATCAATCCCATGTAATCCCTCCATTGTTTCTTTTATCTCTAGGTGCTAATTGTTTCTACCAGTAATCTACAACTTGTTTTGTAAAGACAAATTCTACATTCTTCTCAATCCCTCCTCTTTTTATTTTTAACAATTGTCTTTACGAACTTTAGCTATCATTGACTTAATTTCTTGTTCTTGTGTCTTTTTGGTTTTGCAATTATTTGTAGTGACATCAGTTTCTGTCCTTTAGTAGCCATTTCTGGATCCGTAGGCATGGCTACTACCTGCATCCTTTGATCACATGTTGAATAAGTTGTACTAAGCAAGGGATCATGCATGGTAAAAAAGATTAGAGTTGCTACAGCACATAAGAGGAAAAAAAGTAGTTGTTTAACCCACAATCCACCAGGTAACCACGAAAACATGTCCCATTCCAATCCTTTCCATGTTTGGACGGTACATGAGCCAACTTTCTTATTTCTTTTGTTATTTGTTTCACCACCTTTCCATTGTCATCTATTTGCAAACAGCAGTTTGAGTCATTTAATTTGCCACACACACCCCCTTCTTCTGCTAATAAATAATCTAATACCATCCGGTGTTGAAATATTGCATTCCTCATCTGAGTAGATTGGTCAGCTTAGAAGGTCAAGAGCTGTAGCTGTCTGGTTACTTACTATTTCAAAGACAGCTTGTAACCTAATTATCCGATTTAAATTATAAATGGGTTCTCTGGCACCTGATATTAATTCATTAGGATTCCAAGTGGCTGGTCCATAGTGTTTTATGATTAGTTCAGGTGGCCATTCATCATCCACCCCACTTTTGGGTGCTCCCCCAGCCAGGACATATCAATTGACCGCTTTTCCCTAATTAGATCATCATATACCTTGATTCCTAACTGGTTTCCCTGGACTTGTGGTAGCAGAAAGAACAGTGGTCTGATATACCCCACATAACATATTCCTGACCAGTCTGGGGGTAACATGCGATAGGCATGTTGACCTGAAATCAGTAATGCCCTTTAAAGCCCAGGTCCGTTGGCGAGGGACCTTCCCAATTTCATGATCACTGGGGATCAAAATACAACTGCTTCCTGGGCCTAGTGGTCCCCAACAATAGTTGCCCCACCATAGGAATCACAGTATTTTGCACTTCCATGCTCCCACATGAGGGTTTTCCAGCTGCAGTTACACCCAGATCTGTTTTATTAGACTTGGACCAGAACCTGCTACAAAAGAGTCCGAGTTCCCATTCTGGTGTTGCCACTTCCACTGATATTCACGAACAACGTATTGTCTTGTGGAATTATCTGGGGGGCAGCTTAAAAATAAGAGTCAAAAAAACTTATCCTCCCCACTGCTACAGCCTTCCAAATCTTTCCTGTAATTATGGGTAGGAACACTTTACCCAGCTACCATTTGAGAGTTTAACATGAGTTTGATTCCATCTGCCTTGATATCTGGAACAATCATAAGGAAGGCAGTTGGGGAGTCCAACAATCTAAACCAAAGATAAAAGTCCAGTTACAAAACACTTTTTCCCACGTACCTGCTTCCTGTTCTGTTTGGACCAATGGGTGCCTCTTTCCAGAAGAATGAAGCCGCCATGGACTTCCTTCTTCATCCCAAAATCCTGTTCCATTATGGACCTCACTCAGGGTGCTAACCCACCATTTAGGTTCGACTGGGCTGTACCCATGGCCAGTTTCAGATCCCCTGGCCCTCACAGACCCAGCAATTGCTTTAGGTTAAAGGTTTTTGCTACTTCTTCTCCTAGGTTAAAAACTTGTTTTCCCATTCTTTACCCTGACAATATAAGGTAAGATCATTAAGAGAAACATTCTAACAGTGTCATGTAATTTCCTAACCTAATTTGCACTTTCACCTTGTCTTCGCACCTGTGGTGAGTGAAGGCACAGAAACAACAACATAAAACAGTGACAGCAAAGGGCTGGCCCCAGTGACTGGAGATCCGAGGAGGGATGCCCACAGCTGGCTGCTTGGGCAGTCAGTGTGGGTGGGCACCGCAGGCTTCGATGTCAACACGCTACTGCTGCAGTCGCCCCTGGGGGTGTCAGATCGTGATCGTCCTTCTCCTCCAGCTGGTGTCCAAATCTCTGGGGACCTCCTGGATAGCGAGTGATGGGTCCATCCGTGTTCAGGGGCTGGCTATTTCTGTGATCAGCAACACCTGGAAGGAGTCGCAGCCACTTCACCACCAGCGGTGCTTCGCTGCTCTCTCCTTAACTGGGACCCAGTCTCTGGCTGAATGTTGTGAACAGCAAAGGGTCAAAGGCGGGTCTGTGCCAGCTGAGCCTCCTGTCGAAGAGATTTCACGGGAACAGTATCCGAGGCCACATAGCGTTTCAAATACACATCATATCTCTACCCCCACTAGGCTGAGACCTGCAAGGGTGAGATCCCAAACATTAACTCAAGGGAGATAACTGAATATCTTCTCTGGGTCTGGCCTTATTCTTGCTGCTAAAAGCCAGGGGCAGGAGTCGTACCACGGCATCTTGGTTTCTATTACCAGCTTCAGAAGGTGTTTCTTTATTTCTCCATTCATTTTCTCAACCCGACCCGAACTCTGGGGGTGCCAGGGGGTATGCAGGTTCATTGTATCCCTAAAGCAGTCATAACTCCTTGAAAGTGCACTGTAAAATGGGTTCCCTATCCGAGTCTATTGCTTCCACAATCATATCTTTGGGATTATTTGTTCCAAAATATACTTTAACAACTGATCCCTGTAGTTGCTGAAACAGTAGGGAATGCTTCTGGCCACCCTGTTAATTGACATACTATTACCCAGAAGATATTTAAATCTTGCCACTCTGGGCATTTCAGTAAAAATCCACCTGACATCTCTGGAAAGGGCGATACAGCCCAAGGCCTCCCTCCCTGGCAAGTTTCTTTGCTTAGCTTTTGTTATTGGTTTTAGCACAAATCAAACAACCCTCAGTAGCTCGCTTTGCCAGGCTGAAAAAAGACCCACAGCAGCATACACTTTTAGGGAGGGCTTCTGCCAGCCCCGAGAGCCCCAATGACTGCCTTCATGAAGTTGCTTTAACAATTGTAGGCCAGAGCCTTTGGGATCCACTGCCTCCCATCCTTGTAAACCAATTATTTCCTCTTTCCTCTGCACCACTTTTCTGAATTATCTCAAGTTCCTCTGGTGGAAAAGACAGTTTCTCTGGCAGCGGTGCAGTTACTGGGAGTAAGGAGGATCTTAGATACTTCTGGCAACAATGCAGCCTTCCGAGCTTCTTCATCAGCCAGTCGGTTTCCTATTTGCCTCCTCTAGGTACCCTGCCTGGTGCCCTTGATGTGGATTATTGCCACCTTTTCTGGTAAATTCACCACCTCCAAAAAGGCGAGAGATTAAGTTCTCATGGAATGCGTCTTTCCCCTGCAGGTTAATAAACCTGGATTCTTCCCACAGTTTCCCAAATGCATGTATCACCCCATATGCATATTTAGAATCAGTAAAACATTCACTGTTTATCCCGGTGTAGTTCACAGGCTCTGATAGCGCATACAGCTCAGCTGTCTGAGCTGACCAGGTGGTGGTAACCTTCCCCTTCTTTTAATTGTTTCCCATTCACTATAAGAGTATCCTGTAAAAGCGCTTCCCATTGATCACTCTTGATGACCCATCAATGAACACATTCTCTCCCACTCAGGCCAGGGGTATCTCTTAAATCTTCCTAGCTCTAGTCTGAAGATCTATAACCCTGAATACAATCATGGGTTTCTTCTTGTCTTCCCCTTTCTTCAGGACCGTTCAAACAGGAGGCTGGATTAAAATTTTTCCCCATTTTTAAATTCTAGATCCTCCTGTTCCATTAAACAAGATTCATACTGTAATAATCGGCTCGTCATCCCACTTAGAGGCTCTCTCAGTTAACAAAGCTTTAATCTGATGGGTGAAGAGCCCTTACGATCAGATGCCCTCCCTTGTAAGCTTTCGGGCCTCAGCCACCATCAGAGCTGTGGCTGCACAGTTCTGTAGACAATGGGGCCAGCCTCTGGCCACTGGGTCCTAACCATTTAGAAAAATAGGCGACAGGCCTCCGTGTTCCCCCCAGTGCTCCTGTGCAAAATTCCTTTAGCATGTCCCTGTTTAACATCTACATGTAGTTGAAATTCTTTTTCTGCATCTGGGAGAGCTAAGACTGGGGCATTAACTAATTTGTCTTTTAATTTTTTAAAGCTTTGCTCTCCTTCCGGTGTCCATACCACAACATTAGAGTTGTTTTGGGTTGAAAAGTTGTATAAAGGGTCTAGCCACAACAGAAAAATCCTCGATCCATGCTCTGCAGTGCCCCACCAATCCTAAAATTGCCGTAACTCCTTTTTTAGTCTGTGGTAATGGTATGTTTGCAAAATCCTTTTATTCTTTCTGGATCGATACACGTAACCCCTCAGTCAGAATGTGTCCCAAATGTTGACCTTCCTTTCTACTAACTGTGCTTTCTTTTTTAGAACACTCTAAGCCCTTTTTTAGCAAGGAAGTTAAGCAGCTTTATAGTAGCCTCTTCAACCACCTTTTCCTGTTCCCCGATAACAGCAAATCATCTACATATTGCAATAAGCTTAACTCCTGGGGGTGGAATAAACTCTCTTAATATTTTTCTGCAACGCTTGTCCAAACAAACCGGTGACTCTGTATATCCCTGAGGAAGAACTGTCCATGTTAATTGTTGTTTTATCATCTTCCCTCCTTCCTCTTGTTCCCATTCAAAGGCAAAATACTGTTTACTATCTTCTGTAATAGGACACCCCAGAAAGCATCCTTCAAATCAGTACGCAGAATAATACCGATGTGAAGAAGGGATCTGAGTCAAGATTGTATATGGATCGGGAACTGTGGGATGCCTCGGTTTAACAATTTCATTTATTATTCTTAAATCTTGCACCATTCTGTATGTTCCATCTGGTTTCTTAACACGACGGCAGGATGGGGGTGTTATAAGGAGACATACATGGCTCCAAAGACCTGCTTTCAGCAGGGACTCAATAACAGGCTGTAACCCCTTCTTTCCCTCCCTTGAAAGAGGGATACTGCTTTTTAGACACCACTTGTCCTGGCTGCTTCAAAGTAATTTGGAGGAGGTTCTATATCTAGTTTTCCATATTTCCCTGGGGCTGCCCACACTTCGGATTTATTTCAGTATAAGCCTTCTCAGATATTTTACACAAAGATACTACAGTTTTGGACTCCGTGTCACTTCTTACAATACTAATTTGCATTCCCATTCTAGCCATCAAATCTCTTCCCAGTAAATTACAATCACAATTGGGAACAAACAGAATTCATGCAGTTCAAACCTATCCCCCACATCGATTAACAGTGGTTGAATAAAATACACTCGCTCATCTTTCCGCTCACTCCTTGAATAATCACAGATCTTTTTGACAATTTCCCCCTTTTGGTATAAAAATTTAAGGTGGATCGGGAGGCCCTGTATCTACCAGAAAAACACACCTCCTCCCGATCCGGACCCACCTTAAAAGTTATCAAGGGCTCCTGAGTGGTGGGTCCCTTGGTATAATTGGAGCCCCTGACACCCCTAACAATCCATTTCCATTATCCTCTGGACTTCCTCCTCCTGAGGGTCCGGCTGTTTCTGCATAGGACACTCATTTTTCCAACGCCCTTCTGCCCTGCAGATAGCACACTGGTTCCTCCCCAGCTGCAGTTTGGGTCGGCTATCTCCTGCTGCGAGGAGGGAATACCTCTGCCCTTCCCTGTGGCCGACCCCGTCCCCTCTGTCCCGGGGACCCCTTGAACCCTGTGGTTTATTTCTCGGGGCTGCAAAAACTCTGCCATCATCTTTGCCTTAGCCTTTGCCTTTTTCCTCATCCCTTCTTACATAAATCTGCTGTGCTTTTCTAACCAACTCTTCTAGAGGCTTATTTTGCCACTCTTCATCTTTCTGTACTCCTTTCCTTATATCAGGCCAAGCCTTAGTAACAAATTGTACCTTCAGCAATGTATGTGTCAAAGGCTGGTCCCTCAGAGATCCATCCCCATGCTTCTCAAGGCATCCCTAATCCTCTCCAACCAATGAGAGGGACTTTCCTGCTTCTCCTGTTCTAATGGCATAGCCTTAGCTTCGTTGTTAGTTTTGGGAGCTGACTGACTTGATGGCCCTGATCAGATAAGCACGGTAACCCGCAGGCCGAGCCAGACTGGCCTGGTTATTTGGGTCCCCACTGGGGGTCTGCCTGGGGGATGGCATCATCCACCGTTGGTGCATTGGGTCCAGCCTCCGCTGCTTGTGGATGTTCATCCTCCCACAGCTGCGAGCTTTCTGCAAGATCATTCGTTTCTCTGATGACCCAAACAGAATTCCCAAAAAGAAAATCCCAATCCTTCCATGTATAATCGCATTTCCCAAATATTCCTCTATCTTTTCCCCACCCTATGGGATCTATCCAAATATGGGGGTAATTCTTTTTCAATCCTCTTATATCCTGGGTAGTAAGTGGGTACAATCACAAACCCAAATCCTCCCCTTGGCCCCAAAGGGACCTGTGAGTGGCATCTGGTGTACCCCTGTCTCTTGGGGAACTTCTGATGTCCTAAACTGAGTTCCTCTTCTCGTTCTAGGGGGTGATACCACATACTGCTCCTCTCCCCTTGCATCATTATTCTCAGGTGGGGCTGTAGGAATAACATTTTCGATCCCTTTGCTCTGGAAGTTGAGGATACAGGGGGACCTGCAGCTGGCCCTGGGTCAGCTGGCAACACCTCGGAAGACAAAGCGGGGGAAGGTGCTGCAAAACATCCCAATCCTCACCATTTTCCTCCCCCCTCCCTTTTTTCCTCTTCTCCTTGTTTTCTTAACACATAGATTTCTCTTGTTGCTTGTCTAACCCATATTAATCCACATTCCCTTTTCAATCCATCCTTTCCAATTCTCCTCTAAATACCTCCACAAAATACGACACAAATGAATTTTTATCCGATCCATAACATGGCCATATTAGCCCCTTGCCAACTTATACTCCGGCCGCACAAAATAACAATATTTTACCATCATTTCCATAGTTACCTCTGGGTGAATATACAATCTGTCCCAAGACCTCAGCATTCTCCCCAAAGGGACTTTCTGGGGGTATGATGGGATCCTTTTGCTGGGGACCTTTCCCGCTTTACCCTTTCAGCCCTCCATGGGTGTACTGTTTCACCTGTGCTACCCTCCATGGGTGCCCTCCCAGGTGTACCTGTGCAACCCTCCATGGGTGCCCTCCCAGGTGTACCTGTGCTGCCCTCCATGGGGCGCCCTCCAAGGTTGCTCCCTGAGGGATCCCATTTTACTCACCCGGTGAGATTTTTCAGTGGTCCTTCCCTGTGGACTCTTCCACGGACCCCCTGGTCCGCCACTTTCGTCTGTCTGCTGGACAGTCTCGGGGAACCGATCGATCGCCGGTGCCAGCCCATGCCAGGAGCTGATCACCCGAGAAACTGGGTGGTAGCGCCTTCAGCTCCACCAGCTGCCCTTGCGCCCGGACGGTGGAAATATCGGACGAGCCCCCAAATTGTAAGGAAAATTAATCCACAAACACCAGAGGTTTATGTCCAAAAAGGGAGACAGAGGAGTCCTTTTTTGCTTTATTCGAATAAAGGGAGGCCATAGGGCATTCCCCTGGGATCTCTCGGATTTTTGGAGGGCGCGGCCTCCTTTTATCCTAATTTCCGGCCGCTTTTCCCTCTCTCTTTCCCCCATAGGCTGAGGTGCTTGAGAGGCACAGACTTCCCGGAGCGCCTAAGATTCCCCTCTAATGTATAACTTTTCCCTTTAATTTTTTAATTCTTATAGAATTCATAATTTCCCCCATTGCTTCTTTATCTTCAGTAACCCAGTTTCATTGATTAGCAGACCTACAGTTAGTTTGTGAAGGGAAATCTCTTTTTCTATTCATCAATCAATGTAATCCCTCCATTGTTTCTTTTATCTCTAGGTGCTAATTGTTTCTACCAGTAATCTACAACTTGTTTGTAAAGACAAATTCTACATTCTTCTCACAGGGAATGCGTTTTGATCTCAACCTTCACCCCAAACTGGGGGTTAAAACCCCCAATCCCCAAATGCTGGGGTTTGAGTATTTTGGGGTGTCCAAACCTGTGATCCTAAATTTGGGATCCAGCCCCCATCCCCAAATTCTGGGGTCAAGAACTCCCCAAAACCCAAACCCTGAGGGTGTCATACCCCCACCAGATCTCAAAATTTTAGGATCGCCCCACCCCCTCAGTTGTCAAACTCTGGGGTTAAACCCCCAAATCCCCATAATTTGGTGTCCAACCTCCCCAGATTCCAATTTTTAGGACCAACACCCCCAAACCCCAAATCCTGAGGTTTAAAACACCCTTGACCCCAAATTTTAGGATCAAAACCCCTCAGAATCCAAACCTTGAGGTGTCAAACTCCCCCAATTCCCAAACTCCGGGGTTGGAAATATTTGGGGTGTCCAACCCCCCCCGATCCCCAAATTCTGGGGTCAAACCCTCTGATCCCAAACCCTGGAGTGTCAACCCCCAAACTTTAGGATCAAACCTCTCCCTTCCCCAAACTTTGGGGTCAAACCCACCTGACTCCAAACTCCCCCCCAAAACCACTCCAGCCCTGGGGGCCACAGCTGGGTTAATTTAGGGTTGATTTAAGGTTGATTTGAAATTCATTTGGGGTGGGGGCAGCTCCCAGTGCAATGTCTGCAGAGACCCTGGGTATGATGCTGGGAAAAACCCCAAAAACCCCAGTGGAACCCCAAAAACACCTGGAGAAACCTAAAAAGGGGATTTGGGGTGGGAAAAGGAGATTTTGAGATGGGAAAAGAGATTTGGAGGGAGGAAAGGGAGATTTGGCGTGGGGATTGATAATTTTCGGTGGGAAAAAGGATTTGGGGTAGAAAGGAAATTACCATGGGTGGAAGAAGGGGATTTGGGATGGGAAAAGGAGATTTTGGGGTGGGAAAAGGGATTTGGGATGCACAAGAGATTTGGGCTGTGAAAAGGCAAATTTGGGGTCTTAAAAGGACATTTGGGGTGTACAAAGAAGAATTTTGGGGTTAAAAAAGGGGGATTGGGGATAAAAAAAGAATTTGGGATAAAAAAGGAAGATCTAGAATAAAAAAAGGAAGATTTGGGATAAAAAGTGGAGGATTTGGGCAGAGCTGAACTTACCTGGGGGAGTGGGGGCAGGTGGAAGGTTTGGGGTAGGGTCAGGACCATTTTTGGGGCAGTTTTGGGGGATTTTGGAGTGATTGTATGGGATTTGGGGTCAGTTCAATGGGATTTGTGGACAGTTTTCTGGGATTTTTTGTGTTTTGGGCTGGTTTTGAGCAATTCTAGGATTTTGGGGGCAGCATTGAGAGATTTTGGGGGGTTGGAGGGATTTTAGGGTGGTTTGAGTAATTTTGAGGTGGTTTGGAGGGATTTTAGGGTGTTTCTATAGCATTTTGCAGTGGTTTGGAGGGATTTTGGGGTGGTTCAGAGGGATTTTAGGGTGTTTCTATGGGATTTTGCGGTACTTCTAGTTGATTTTGGGGCAGCCTGAAGGGATTTGGGGCGTTTCTGGGCAGTTATGGGGTATTGAGTGGTGGTTTTGAGGCATTTCTCTGGGATTTTGGGGTGTTTTGGGGCAGTTTTGGGAGTACTCAGGGGTGGTTTTGAGGCGTTTCTCTGGGATTTGTGGGCGATGCTCTGGGATTTGGGGTGTTTTGGGACAGTTTTCAGGTATTCCAGGCAAGTTCTTTTCGGGTTTGGGGCTACTTTTTGGTGAAGGAGATCTTTGTGGCGTTGCTCTGGGTGATCTTGGAGCCCTGCAGGGCCTCGCGGGCGGCGCCCGCCTGCACCTCGGTGTCCAACTCCACCAAGGCGATGTCGTGGCGCCGGGCACCAGGCGCAGCTCCTTGAACCCCGGGAACCTGGCACGGGGGAACGGGGTCAGGGACAGCCCAAAAACCGGGAATGGTCCCTAAAACCTGGGAATAGTACCACAAAACACCTGGGAATGGTCCCCAAAAAAATCTGGGAATGGTACCTCAAAAATTCAGAAATGCTCCCCAAAATTCAGAAATGTTCCCTCAGAAACCCCAGGAATGTTCCCCAAAAACCCAGGAATGGTGCCCAAAAATCCAGGAATGGTCCCACGAAAATTCTGGACAGTTCCCTCAATAATTCAGAAATATTCCTCAAAAATTCACAAATATTTCTCCCAAAAACCCAGGAATGTTCCCCCAAAAAACCTGGGAATGATCCCACAAAACACTTGGAAATGGTACCTCAAAAATTCGGGAATGGTACTGTTATAAATGTGATTTGTGCTAATTAAATTGTAACTATATTAGCAAAATTGTTGCTTATAATTAATAGAAAAATTGTATTTAATTGTTATAAAGCAGAAAGGATAAAGGAAATGGTTAAACAAAGCAGATGAAATCATCCTCCAGATGTGTGGTGGGAGTGAGGATAGTAAGGATATAGGTCTAAGAACAGCAACTAGAAATAAAAATTTCGACCTAGAATTGAGCCAAACTGCGATGGTTAGATTTGTTTCACATGGAAAAGAGCCACCAGAGTCCTGTAGCTGGGACTGGGCTACTGCCTTCTAGAAGTCCATATGGTGCAGGATTTCTCCCAGACCGAAGCTGCCACATCCTCGGACCATGGCTGCCATTGGACTGTCAAATGCCTTCTCCTAAGGACATGTGGAAACTGGGATGGTGAGATTAATTTCCTGTGGAAAATAGCCACCATTCCTACTCAGGGGCCTTAGCTAGGGGTGGGTTTCTGCCAGCTAAAATTCCATACGGCACAAGATTTCTGCTAGACCAAAGCTGCCACTACCTAGAAGCCCGGCTGCCTTTGTTGCGCCAAACGCCTCCTCCTAACTGACATCTGGAAACGGGGATGCTGATTTTGTTTCCTGTGGATAAGATCAACCGTTCCTGTCCGAGAACACAGGCCAGCCCTGCGCTCCCCAGAGAGGATGGAGCACGGCCGCGGGGTGTCTGCCGGCCTCTTCCGTCCTGTCCCTGGCCATGTACACGGATGGGGATGGGGATGGGGATGGGGATGGGGATGGGGATGGGGATGGGGATGGGGATGGGGATGGGGATGGGGATGGGGATGGGGATGGGGATGGGGATGGGGATGGGGATGGGGATGGGGATGGGGATGGGGATGGGGATGGGGATGGGGATGGGGATGGGGATGGGGATGGGATGGGGCCAAGCTGGCAGCAGCCATCAGCCCTGTGGCCCAGCTGTGCCACTCACTGTCTTGCATTGGATGAAAGGGTCCAATTCTTTAGGTTGTTGTGCTGGGGAAACTCCAGGGCTTTCTTTCCCTCTGAACACCTTGAACAGGCCGAGAAATCTACCCGCCATGGCAGAGTCTGGCCTCGAGGGCACCTAGCAGAGATGCCTCAGGAAAGCTGAGAGGCAACAAGTCGTGCAGTTGTGCCTTGAAGACACCCACGACAAAGAAGCCTCAGGAAGGCTGCAGGACAGCAAGTCCTGCACTCTGTCCTGAGGGCTCCTACCACAAGGGCAGGAGACTCTCGTAAACGATTCAGGTCACCAAGTCCCCGACTGCAGCTGCGTGTGCACCTGCAAAGAAAATCCTCGGAAGGCCACAGGACACCAAGTCCCACAGTCTTGCCACGAGGTCACCTGCAGGAATAACGCTCGAAGTGCTCCGGGGTCAGGCACGAACGAGTGTGCTGTGAGGGCTCTCACGGCACTGCTCTGGCGTCCTGTCCCCGTCGGGGCTCCGAGCTGTGGCGTGGCCGGTCACCGCCAGCTCCTAAGTCAGCACACGTCACAAAGGATCCTTGGGCACCATTGATCATGCTGCACCGTGTCACAAAGGGCCCTTGCACACACTGCCACCTGCCCTGGGGACGCCCTGAGCCCTCCCAATGTGGCCCAGGTTGGAAGGAATCCCTTGGCCCAAATGTCTAAGACAGCGCAACAGGAATGTTAGGAATGGCTCAAACCATAAGCAAACGCTGTCCTGCTCTGCGGGCTCAGGGCATTTAAGAATCCTCAATTCAGGAAAGCTTTACTTCCCAGTTGCTCAACTCAAGTAGTTCCAAAAAGTTGCAAACTTCCCAAATTCATTGGCATGGCCCGAGAATGTGGTAGACTTGGAAGTTTGCTTCCCATCTCAAAGCAGCAACTCATTTGCCTTAACATCATCCCTTGAGAGTCACTTTCCAAAACAACACTACACAGAGGCAAAAACAAGGCCTTTCTTTGGTTTGCAAATGGTTTTCAATGAAGAGATGATAATATCCTAATTCTGTGAAGGAATAAAAGCTCACAAGGAATGAAAGTCCACTCATGTGTCCACCCAAGAATTCCCTGAAATCCCCCAAATCTGCCCCAAATCCTCCCAAAACCAAACCCCCAAAATCCCCCACCCCCAGGTGTGGGCTGGTGGCCCTGGCCATGGCCGGGGCTCTGCTGGGACCCCCCGGCCCCAATTGGGTCTGGGGGCTCTGCTGGACACGGCGCGGGCCAGGGGCTGCAGCCCCACGGGGAGATGTGCTCAGGGGTTGGGGGTTTGGGGGGATTTGGGAGGATTTTGGGGAGATTTGGGGGAATTTTAGGAGATTTTGGGGTTTTCAGGAGATCTTGGGAGATATCAGGGGGGATTTGGGGGGATTTCAGGAAATTTTGGGGGATTTTGGGGAGATTTTGGGGAGAATTTTGAGGGTGTCCCCAAAGGGGATTTTGGGGTGTCTGGGGGATTTTGGGGAGGTTAGGGGATTTTGAGGGATTTTGGGGATTTTGAGGGGATTTTGTGGGGATTTTGGGGAGGGTTAGGAAAATTTTGGGGATTTTGAGGGGTTTCAGGGAGAATTTTGTGGATTTTGGGGTGTCCAAGGGGATTTTGGAGAGTTTTGGGGGATTTGGGGTGTCTGGGGTGGATTTTGAGGTGTGAGGGGGATTTTGAGGGCGTTTTAGGAAAATTTTGGGGATTTTGAGGAGGTTTGGGGAGAATTTTGAGGGTTTTGGGGTGTCCTGGTGGGGATTTTGGGGAGTTTTGGGGGATTTTGGGGATTTTGGGGCATTTTTGGGAGATTTCAGGGGGATCAGGGAGGGACTTTGGGGAGGATTTTTGGGAAGATTTGGGGGAATTTCGGGGACTTTGGGAAATTTCAAGGGGATTTTGAGTGGGGTTGGAGGGTTTTGGAGGTTTTGGGAGCAATTTTAGGGAGGGAGATTTTGGGGTTTCAGAGGATTTTGAGGGATTTTGGGAGATCTTTGGGGGTTTTGGGAGAATTTGGGGAGATTTGGGGAGATTTGGGAGGATTTTGGGGGATTTAGGGGATTTCAGGGTTTTGGGGATTTTAGGGTTTCGCAGAGCCCCCCAGATCCCCCAGACTCCCCAAAACACCCCCCAGAACCCCCCAAACCCCCCAGCCCCCTGAAGCCCCCAGACTCACTGGGGCCCCGTCCTGGATCAGGGGCACGGCCGGTGGAACAGGAGCCACTTCCAGGGACCCTCGAGACTTTTGGGAGGGGCACCGTGGGAGACCACCCCCAAACTGAGGGGATCCCCTCCCCAAAACCCCCAGAGCCCCGGTCAGGGTGGGGCTGGGGACCCCCAGGAACCCCCGGGAGGCGGGGTGTTGCTGAGGGAGCCGCTGATTGGTTGGCTCGGGAGAGGCCGCCGGCTGTGTAGGAACCTGAGGTAGGGCCGGGGAAATGGGGGATTTGGGGAATCTGAGGGAATTGAGGTCTGAGGTGCTTTGGGGAGGCTTTGGGGGAAATGGGGGGATTTAGGGGGGTCTGAGGGAGAAGTTTGAGGGGGTCTGAGGTGGGGCCGGGGGGAAATGAGGTGCTTTGGGGGTCTCTGAGGGGAACTGAGGGGTCTGGGGAAGCTTTGGGGAATTGGGGTATCTGAGGTGGGAGCCGGGGACATGGGGAAGTTGGGGGGGGGGTCTGAGGGAAGTGAGGGGTCTGAAGTGGGTCCCGAATGGATTTGGGGCGATTTGGGGGTCTGAGGGAATTGAGGTCTGAGGTGCGTTTGGGAGGCTTTGGCAAACTGCCCCGAAACACCCCAAATCCCCAGAGCAACGCCCCAAAATCCCTGAGACACGCCTCAAAACTGCCCCTGAGTACCCCAAAACACCCCAAAATCCCAGAGCAACGCCATGAAGATCTCCTTCGCCAAAAGTGACCCCAAACCCACCTGAAACACCCCCAAACCCGAAAAATGGGCCTGGAATACCCCAAAATTCCAGAGAAACGCCTCAAAACCGCCCCTCAATACCCCAAAACTGCCCTGAAACACCCCAAATCCCTTCAGGCTGCCCCAAAATCAAGTAGAAACACCCCAAAATCCCATGAAACACCCTAAAATCCCTCCAAACCACCCCAAAATCCTCAAAGCTGCCCCCAAATATTCCAAAATTGCTCAAAACCAGCCCCAAACACCAAAAATCCCAGAAACTGCCCCAGAAATGGTCCTGACCCTGCCCCAAACCTCCAGCTGCCCCCATTCCCCAGGTAAGTTCAGCTCGGACCAAATCCTCCTTCTTTTATTCCAAATCTGTTTTTAAACCCCAAATCCTCTTTTCCAACCCCAAAATCCTTCTTTGTGCACCCCAAATGTCCTTTTCAGACCCCAAAATTCTCCTTTCCAGCTCAAATTCTCCTTTTCACCCTAAATCTTTCAGCATCCAAAATCCTTTCCCACCTCAAAATCTTTTCCCACCCCAAATCTACTTTTCAATCCCAAAATCCTTTCCTGTCCACCCCAAAATCCCCTTTTCCCACCAAAATCTCTTTCAATCCCAAATCCTTTCCAAAATCCTGACCTCAAATCCTCAAACCCTACTCTAAACCCTTTTCCTGCCCCCAAATCTCCTTTCCATCCCAAAATCTCATTTTTATGTCCCAATTTCTTCCTTTTACCCCAAAATCTCCTTTCCCACCACAAATTCACTTTTAGGGGTTCCCCAGGGTTTTGGGGTTTCCCAGGGTTTTGGTTCCCACCCCAGCATTGTACCCAGGGTCTCTGCAGACATTGCATCTGGACTGCCCCACCCCAAATAAATCCACAATAAATCCCAAATCGACCCCAAAATCAATCCCCAATCAACACCAAATAAACCCCAGATGACCCTGCTGTGCCCCCAGGGTGGAGTGGTTTTGGAGGAGTTTGGGGTCAGGTGGTTTGACCCCAAAGTTTGGGGATGGGGAGGTTTGATCCTAAAGTTTGGGGGTTGACACCCCAGGGTTTTGGGATCAGGGGTTTGACCCCAGAATTTTGGGATCGGGGGTTGGACACCCCAAATATTTCAAACCCCAGAGTTTGGGGATTCAGGGGTTGACACCTCAAGGTTTGGAGTCTGAGGGTTTCATCCTAAAATTTGGTGTCGAGGGTGTTTTACACCTCAGGATTTGGGGTTTGGGGTAGTCCTAAAGATTGGGATTTGGGGGTTGGACACCAAATTATGGGGATTTGGGGGTTTAACTCAGAGTTTGAGAATTGAGGGGATGGGCGATCTTAAAATTTGAGATTTGGGGTATTGACACCCCAGGGTTTGGGGTTTTGGGAGTTTTGACCCCAGAATTTGGGGATTTGGGGGCTTTAACCCCAAATTGTGGGATCAGAGGGGTTGGACACCCCAAATATTTCAAACCCCAACATTTGGGGATTGGGGGTTTTGATCCCAAATTTGGGGTTTGGGGGTGTTTGACTCCAGGATTTGGGGGGTTTTGACCCCCCCAGGTTTGGGGTAGAGGTTGAGATCAAAATGATTCCTTGAAAACAGCGGCAGGATTGGGATTGGGAACAGGATCCGCATTGGGAATGAAATAGGATTGGAGTGAGAATGGGATTGGGATTGGGATTTGGGGACAGGATTGGGAACGAGATCAGGATTGGGAATGAAATAGGGATTGGGAATGGGTACCAGGATCAGGATTGGGAAGGGATCGAGATTGCAAATGAGATCGGGATCAGAAACGGGAATGTGATCAGGATTGGGAATGGCAAAGGGATAAGGATTGGGAATGGGAGAGGGATAAGGTTTAGGATTGGGAATTGGGAACAGGATTGGAATTGGGAAAGAAAATGGGAATGGGTTTGGGAATGGGAACAGGATTGAGAATGGGAATCGGATTGGGTTTGGGATTGAGAATGGGAATGGGAACACGAAAGGAAACAGGATCAGAAATGGAAAAAGGGATTGGGAATGGGAATGGAATTAGGGATAGGGATTGGGAATGGAAATAGGGATTGGGAATGTGAAAGGGATTGGAATTGGGAAAAGGATTGAGATTGGAAATGAGATTGGAATCAGAAATGGGAACGAAATTGGGAATGGGAACAGGAAGAGGATTGGGAATGGGAATGAGATAGGGATTGGGCATGAGATAGGGATTGGGAACAGGAAAGGGATTAGGATTTGAATGGGAATAGGAATGGGATCAGGACCAGGATCAGGACTGGGAACGGCATCAGGAAGGGGAACAAGAAGAAGATTGAGAATAACAACAGGAATGAGATAGGAACTGGGAATACGATTGGGAACAGGATTGGGATGGTAAAGCTGTGACATAAATGGGTGCCTTGGCCGGGAAATCTCAAAATGGAGAACCAAAACTAGGATGGGAAGGAACAACTTTTCCATGCTGGGAACTGGAATTCCAGAGCGTGACTGTGTGATCCATGCAGGACCATGCAGACTGGGATCATGGGGGCTGGAATGACATGGACTGGGATCCTCCAGACTGGGACTGCACAGAGTGGGACCAGATGGATCAGGGCCATGCAGACTGGGATTGTACAAACTGGGATCGCATGAACTGGGAATCCTCTTAGGACCTTTGGCCCCGCCCCTTTCCCCTCACAGTTCCCGCCCTTCCCTTGACCCATCCCCTCCCAGTTCAAGGTTTGGAATGGGACAGGAGGAGAAGGGAGGGAGGAAGAGGTGGAGCGGCAACAGAAGCAGGAGGGGGCAAGGAACGATTCGAGCGCCAGCCCGGAGCTGCCTGAACTCGCAGCCCCCCCGGGACCATCGCCCCCCATCCCACAGGTGCCCAGGGAGGGGGAGCTCGCCCCAAATATCCCGGGGGAGTCCCTGGGTTTGGGATTTTTGGGGGGGATGTTTGGATGTTGCCGGGCTCTGGAGGCGCAGATGGCCCTCGGGGGGACATCGGGGGGTCCCAGTCTCTCCCAGTATGAGGCCATGGCCCCCAAGTGCTCCCTGTCAATGCCAGCATGACCCCAGTAGCCTCCAGTATAATCCCTGTGACTCCCTGTCTCTCCCAGTATATCCCAGTCACCCCCAGCATGCTGCCAGTCCCTCTCACTTCTTCCCACTTGCTGTCAGCATGATTCCAGTTGTTCACAGCCACCCCCAGTCCATCCCAGAATGATTCCAGTCACTCTCAGTGTGATCCCAGTCTCACCCAGCATGGACCCAGCTGCTCTCCCTGTGATCCCAGGATGATCCCAGTTGCTGCCAGCATCGTTCCAGTTGTTCCCAGTTCCTCCCAGGATGGTCCCTAGAATAGCCCCAGTCTCTCTCAGCATTGTTCCACTATCTCCCAGTTGCCCACAGTGTGGTTCCAGTCCCCCCAATATGGTTACAGACACTATCATTATATCCCAGTTGCCCAAGTAAAGTTCCAGTTACCTCAGAATGATCTCAGTCTTTCCCAGTTCCTCCCACTTGTCCCCAGCCTGATCCCAGTTTCTGTCAGTGTCCCATACTCCCAATTGCTCCCAGTATGATCCCTGTTATGGCCTCAGTCCCCTCAGCATCGTTCCAGTACCTTCCAGTTGATCCCAGTTGCTCTCAATGTCTCCACATTTTCCTCCCATCATGGGCCCAGTAGCTCCCAGTAACCCCAAGCCAGGTTCCATTCCCACCCTCTGTAATTCCAGTGGCTCCAAGGATGATCCCAGTAGGACCTGTAGTCAACCCCAGTATGGTTCCAGTCATCTCCAGTATGAGGCCAGTCATCCATGATCCTCCCAGTACTCTTCCAGTCATGCTCAGAGTGAGTCCCAGTCAATCCCAGCATGGTTCCAGTTGTGACCAGCCCTTCTCCATCATTCCCAGTCTGATTGCAGTATGATCCCAGTCATTCTCAGATATTCCCAGTACTATTCCAGTCACTCCCAGTACAATCCCAGCTAGTTCCAGTAGGATCCCAGTATGACTCTGACATGGGCACAGCTGCTCCCATTATCATCCAGTGTGGTTCCAGTTGCTCCCATTTCCCCTCACTGTGGTTTCAGTCTCTCCCAGTGTATCCCAGTTGATTCCAACATGTTCCCAGTCCCTCCCAGTTGTCCTCAGCTGCTTCCAGACTGATCTCATTTGATCACAGCCTCTCCCAGTCACCCTCAGTGGAGTGCCAGTTGCTGCCATTATGATCCAGTATGATCCCAGTATTTCTGGGCATAGTTCCATTTGCTCTCTGTTCCTCCCAGTGTGATCCCAGTTACCCCAGCACAATCCCAGTCACTCCATACATGATCCCAGTCCCTCTCAACATGGTCCCAGTCATGCCCAGTTGCTCCCAGTACAGAGTAGGAGCTCCCACTGACTCCCCAGTAGCTCCCAGCATGGACACAACTGTTCCCACAATGGTTCCAGTCCACCCAGTATGATTACAGACACTTATTATAAATCACTTGTCCCAGCTGCCCCAAGTACAATCCCAGTCTCTCCCAGTACTATCCCAGTATGAGTCCAGTCTCTGCCCAGCGGGGCCCCAATCACTCACACTTGCCCCCAGTTACCCCAGCAAGGTCCCAGTTTTCCCCCCATTCAATCCCAGTCACTCCCAGTTAGGTCCCAGTCACCACCCCTATGGTCTCGAACACTCAGAGGATATCCCAGTTGCCCTGAACCATCTCATTCCCAGGGAAACCCAGTTACCTCAGCGTGGTTCACTTGCCCCCAGTTTTATCCCAATTGGCCCTGGCATAGTCCCAGTGCCTCTCAGCATTGTTTGTTTATTTTTTTAGAGAAGGGGAATGTTTGGACAATGCAGACATTCAAAGCTGAGCAGAAAATGCCCCTTGGGGGGACACTGGGGGGTCCCGGTGGCAGCTGCCGGCAGAGGCAGCCTGGAGGAGCAGAGCCCTGTGTCCCCCAGGAGCCCAAAGTGGGGAGCCCAGAGAGGGGGGAGCGCCGCCATTGGCGGGACCCTCAACAGCCTGGAGAGGGGCAGGGGGGACTCCTTGGATCCCCAGCACCCCAAAGCAGAGAATAAGGGGAGAAGGGACCCCAAAATCCCCCAGCATCCCTAAATGGGGAGAGGGAAGAGGGGGGAGCTTTTTGGATTGCTGGGACTCCCAGCAGCCTGGGGAGGGCGGGCACTGAGTAGATGGGGGACCCCCAATAGAAGCGTGACCCCCAGCAGCTGGGACAGGGGGGAACCCTCGAACACCAAAGGGGAGGGACCATTGCCAGGAACTCCTGGGAGGCATTTTCAGGGCTGAGTGTTGGCTTTTGAAAGGTGTTGATGGACCCCAGATTCCCGGGGACTTCTAGAGATGGAATTGGGCAGGAGGAACCCCCAACACAAAGCGCTCATCCCTTGTTTTTCCCCAAACCAGGATTTCCCATTGCCAAGCCTTGGCCCGATGGAGGAGGAGGAGGCTGTGAGGAAGAGGAAGATGGCCCAGGAGCCCCAGGCAGGTGAGGAGGAAGTCAGTGCCCCTTTCCCCTCTGTCCTGCTCCATCTCCCAGCCCAGCACGGCCCCGGCTGCAGGACACCCCGCTGCCGACACCGACCTGCCGGGGACAGCTGGGGGGAATCTCCTTCCCCTTCCCTCTGGCACGGAGGCAAATCCCATCCTCTCCTTGTCCTTCCTCACCCAGACAAGGAGCTGAGCATGGAGAGCAGGGAGGACAAATCCCCGCAGCAGAACCTGGTGGAAGAGGCCGTTTGCAGCGGCTCCACGGCGCAGGAATCCAACGGGGAGGAAAAGCCGCGGAGATCCCGCACCAGGAGGGGCTGCAAACGCAGATCACAGGGATCTGAGGAGGAAAGACCCAGCCTGGGCCGGGCAGGCGGCCGGAGATGGAGCCAGAGCTCGCACCTGGTGGTCCATGAGCAGCTTCGTGATGGGGAGAAGCGCCACAAGTGCTCGGAGTGTGGGATGAGCTTCAGATGGAGGTCCAGCCTGATCCCCCACCAGAGGATCCACACTGGGGAGAGGCCCTACGAGTGTGGGGAGTGTGGGAAGAGGTTTCACACCAGAGGCAATCTCCTCAAGCACCAGCGCACGCACACAGACGAGAAGCCCTTCCGCTGCCCCGACTGCAGGAAGGGATTCAGACGAAACTCTACCTCATCTCCCACCGGCGCATCCACACCGGGGAAAAGCCCCACAAGTGTGAGGAGTGTGGGATGAGCTTCAGATGGAGCTCCGGCCTGATCAGCCACCAGAGGATCCACACTGGGGAAAGGCCATACAAGTGTGGGGACTGTGGGAAGGGCTTCAGGCAGCATTCCAGCCTAATCTGCCACCAAAGGATCCACACAGGGGAGAGGCCCTACGAGTGTTCTAAGTGTGGGAAGAGGTTTCCCACCAGCTCTGATCTCGTCAAGCACTACCAGACACACATGGAGGAGAGGCCCTACGAGTGTCCTGACTGCGGGAAGGGCTTCAGGCAGAAGTCCACTCTCATCAGCCACCGGCGCATCCACACTGGGGAGAGGCCCTACGAGTGTGAGGAGTGTGGGAAGAGCTTCTCCCAGAGCTCAACCTTGACCCAACACCAACGGAGGCACCGGTAAGGGAAGCCCTGCGAGTGCCCCGAGTGCAGGAAGAGCTTCGTGCGCTGCTCCACCTCCATCCCCCACTGCAGGACCCACATTGGGCAGAGCCCTGGTGACCCACATTCCCTGGGATCCCTGTTGGGAAGACACCTGCCTGATTATCCTTTTGTTTTTGCCTTCGTTTTTCTCTCTTCTCCGTCTCTTTGTTGTCCAAAGCCAAGAGGGATCGATCTCTCCCCTCAAAACTTCCCAAATCCAAGTAAAAACCCCTCAATTTTGACTCAAAATGGATCAGTCCTAATTTAAAGTGCCTTGTTCTGCCCTCAAAACAACTCAATGCCACACAAACCTTACTGGATTTTAGAGCCACCAGGGTGAGAAGGGATTGGAAGGAGATTGGGAGAAGTGGGATCCAAATTTGGAGCGGTGGGATCGGGATTGTGTGGGGCTGGCTGGGAGAGATGGATTTTTGAGTAAATAAAACTTTGACAATTCCTGATTTCCGTCCCATTCTCTTTCAGTCAGTTCCAGTTCTGTTTTCAGTATCACCTTCTCAAATGATTGTGTTCTTGTCCTCCTTTCTCTCTGCCTCTGTCTGCCTGATCTGTTTCTTTCTCAGGGTCTCCCTTGAACCAGGGCAGTTCCCACCAAAGACCCTGCCCTGATTCAATTCCCAGTGCAGGGGCTGCAACAGCCATGGGTGAAGTTGTGAAGGCTGGCAGTGAAATGTCCCTGTAAGATCTTGCTGCACTTGGCTTTTGGCCCCTTCTGAGGAGCTTTGCCTTCAATGGCAGGAACATCTTTTTCTGCCTGGGAACGGGAATTCCAGTGCCTGACATTGTGAGCCATGCAGGACCATGTAGACTGGGATCGCGGGGGCTGGGATCACATGGACTGGGATCCTCCAGACTGGGACTGCACAGACTGGGACCAGATGGATCAGGGCCATGCAGAGTGGGATTGTACAAACTGGGACCGTATGGACCGGGATGGCTGCACCAGAATGATGCGAACCGAGGAGGTCCTGCCCCACCCGAGGTCCTTCCCAGTCCTGCCCAGTCCCGTGTGGGGGTGCAGCCAAAACTCCCCACAGGGAATGACGAGGTCCCAAAGCTCTCCTGGTGTCGGTCTCCGTCTTGGTCCCGGTCTCAGTCTCAGTTTAGAGCAGTCCTGGAGCGCTCCTGGTGCTGATTCCTGTCCTGGTCTGAATCTCGATCCCAGAGCCACCCTGGCCTTGGTCTCAGTCTTGGTCATATACTGGTGCCAGTCTTGGTGCCAGTGCTGGTTCTTGTTTCAGTCTCAGTCTTGGTTTTGGAATGGTTTCAGTCCCAGTGGTGGTGCTGGTGCCAGTGTTGATCCCGGTGTGCTCCCAGTGCCAATGTCAGCCTCAGGCCCGGTCCTGGAGCGGTGCCAGTCCCAGTTCTGCTGCCGGTGCCACTCTCAGTTTTAATTCGGGAGGTCTCCCCGTGCCAGTGCTGATCCTGGTCCCAGTGCAGTCCTGGAGCGCTCCCAGTGCCAGTCCCAGTGTCCATCATGGTCTCAGTCTTGGTCCCAGTGCTAGTTCTGGAGACGGTTTTGGTCTCAGTCCAAGTCCCAGTGCCCGTCTTGAAGAGGTGCCAGTCTCGGTTCCACTGTTGGTTCTGGTCCCAGTCTTGATCTCCATCCTGGTTCTGATGCCAGTCTCGGTTCTGGTCCCAGAGAATTTTATCAACAATTGAGAGACAGGGACTACTGACTCGTGATGAGAATCCAAAATTTTTTTGGGCTACATTTGCTTATGCAGCAGTTTTAGGAAGGCAGTCATTTTTGACTACATTCATTGGGTTAAACTTCACCCAGACAAATGTAACATTTCTCCTTATTTAGTTCAATCGTCTTTCCTGTCGCCAGTCTTGATCCAATCTTCTTGTAATTGCCAAAGCTCTGTTTGTGCTTGCCAGGGCGTCCTGGTTATCAAACTGCAAATGCCAATTAAATCCACAGCACTCTCTGTCTCAGCTTCCACAGTGCTGGTCTCAGTCTGGGTCCGACAGAGGTGCCAGTCTCGGTGCCAGTGCCGGTTCTGTTTTCAGTCTTGGACTCAATGTCGATCTTGGTCTCGGTTTTAGATCGGTCCCAGTGCTGGTACTGGTGTCGATGCTAATCCTGGCATGCTCCCAGTGCCAATCTCAGTCTCAGGCTCGGTCCCATATTAGTGCCAGTCTCGGTTCTGGTGCCAGTAGCAGTCTTGGTGTTGATTCTGGTGCCGCTCCCAGTCTCAGTCCTGGAGTTCTCCCGATGCTGGTCCCAGTCCCAGAGCAGCTCTGGAGCTCTCCTGGTGCCAGTCCCAGTATTGGTGTTGGTCTCTGTCCCAGTCATTGTTCCAGTTCTGGAGCGGTGCTGGTCTCAGTTCTGGTGTTAGTTCTGTTCCCAGTCTTGGATTCGGTCTCCATTCTGATTTCAGCCTCAGAAATGGTGCTCTTGCAGGTTTGGGTGCCGGTCTCCGTCTCGGTCTCGGTCCCAAATCTTTTAGGCCCATTTTTGTGAGTTCATACTAAGCTGAGGTGTTTTAGGTGGGATTTTAGGCCCCTTCGGACAATGTTAGGCCCCTTCAGACAATGTTAGGCCCCTTTGGCTGATTTTAGGCCAATTCCTGCTGGAATTAGGCTGAATTTGTGCTTCTTTTAGGTGATTTTAGGCCAAACTATGCACTTTTATGACCATGCAGCCTTTTGGCCCAGTTCTTCCCCCTGAGAGTTCCTGCCCTTTTCTGACCCCGCCCCTTTTCCCTCGGTTTCTGCCTATTTATTAGTCCTACCCATTTCTATTCCCAGCCCCTGTCAATCATTATCCCCTCCCCTTCCCTTTCCTTCAGACCGAGCCCTTGTGTTCGCCCCGCCCCATTCCCCTCTAAGCCCCGCCCATCTCTGGGCCTGTTCTCTCCGAGCATGCTCAGAACACCCGTTAGTGCCTCCTGTGCGCCGCCATCTTTGCTCCCGGTCCCTCCATCCAGCTCCAGCGTGTCCGAGAGCTGCGGTGGGACTGGGGGGATCTATAGGGGTTCTGTAGGGGATCTGTAGGGGATCTGTAGGCGACTGGCACGGATTTAAGGCCGTGGGGGGTTTCTGGGGTTCTGCAAAGGGGATTTGGGGGCTCTGTGGGGTCAATAAAGGGAGTCTGTGAGGTCCATAGGGGATCTGTAGGGGACTGGGCAGGGCTCAGTGTCTCTGTAGAGGATTTGGGGTTGTCTATAGGGGATTTGGGGGGTCCCTTAAACGGGATTGGGATTTCTCTAGGGGATTAGGGGGTCTGAGGGTCTCTATGGAGGATTTGGGCTTGTCTATAGGGGATTTGGGGGGCTCTGGGGGGTCCCTAAAGGTGCTCTGGGAGGTCTATAGGGGATCCATAGGGGGCTGGCGGATCCTATAGAGAGTCCAGTGTGGTCTCATGGTCTTTATATGGGAATTTTGAGTTTATTAAAGGGAATTTCTGGGTATTTTGGGCTCTATACATGGAATTCTTTGGGTCTCCACAGGGAATTTTGGGGTTCCTGCTGAAAATTTTGGTGTCCTTTCTGGGAATTTGTAGGTCTCTTGGGAATGTTGGTATTCCTGTAAGGAAATTGTGGGGTAATTAAAGGGAATTTTGTGGGGTTTGTAGGGAACTTCTGGGCCTATATTGAGAATTTTGAGAATTATGGGGTCTCCACCGGGAATTTTTTTTTTTTTTTTAGTTCAAACATGGGAATTTCTAGGTCTTTTTTGAGAATTTTTGCAATGTTGGGGTCCTCAAATGGAATTTTGGAGGATCCCATAGGGAGTTTTTGGGGTCTTTATAGAGAAACATGGGTCCAAACATGGGAATTTTGAGTTCTCTAGAGGAAATTTGTGGGATGTCCGTAGGGAATATTTGGGAATTTTGGTTCCAAAGGTGGGAATTTGAGGGGGGAATTTTAGAGACCAAAATGTGCCAGTGAAGAGCTGGCATGAAGCCTGTGAGACCCAGGGGTCATCCCAAAGAGCCCCAGACAAACAGCAGAGCAACCTAAAAGGAACAATGCGCAAAGAGGCGTGAAACTAATTTCCATATGAAGCGAGGGGGCGATGGATTTGTATGAGGTGGGTTGTGTATTCCTGGTTTGTAGAGAATAAAAGGAGAGGCGCAGGTGGCCACAGGTGTGCATGTTTTTGGAGGAGCTGTCCCCCACGCGCCGCAGCGCTGAATAAATACACACCTACTCTTAGAACTTCTTTTTGTGGGTTTTAGAGTGTTTTTCTGTGCTTCACCATGACCCCTCCCCAGACCTTCCCTGGCCCCACCCAAGACCCCTCACCAAGACCCCCACGACCCCACCCAAGACTCCAAGACTCCTCCTCAAAGTCCCTCCAGAACCCCCCCAACCCCTCCCAAAACCTTCCAAGGACTCCCCCAGCCCCCTTCCAAAACCCAGCCCAGGACCCACCACGACCCCTCTTAGAACTCACTGACTGCCCCAGACCCCTACCAAACCCCCCCCACGATCCCACCCACGAACCCCCTGACTATTTATACGACCCCCAGACCTTCCCAAAGCGCCCCAATACCCCATCCAGACTCCCCCAAGACCTCTCCCCAAAGCTCCCCCTACGATCTCTCCCAGACCCCTCCCAAAAGCCCCCCAGACTCCTCCAAAACCCCTCCAAGACCCTCTCAGAACCCCCAGACACCCCAGGCCCCTCCCAGATGCCCCCAAACCCCTCAGACCCCTCTTTGGACCTCCAGACCTCCAAAACCCCCAAGGATCCCCCAGACCCTCCCCAAAACCCCACAGACCCATCCCCAATCCCCAACCCGGGACCCTCCAGAGCCTCCCCAGATCCCCCGAGGCTCCCAAAACCCTCCAAGGACCCCCCAGAGCCCCCAGTATCCCCCACAAACCCCCCAGACCTCAGCAAGATCCTCTCAGGACCCTCCCAAAACCTCCCCAGGACCCGTCTGAGACCCCCAGACCCCTCCCAAGACCTTCCAGACCCTCCCAAGGTCCCTCCCCCAAACTCCCCCAAACCCTCTGAGAACTCCCCCAGACCATCCTCGAGCCCTCCCAGACGCCCCCCACCCCCGCCCCGCCTCCCCGACCCGCCCCTCCCCACCTGTCCCTGCGCCGCCTCAGCAGCTCCCGCAGCCCCTCGTCCTCTCCCGGCCCTGCCCCGCTCCCTGCAGCGCCTCCCTCAGCGCCCGCCCGAGCCCGGGGAGGGGCCGGGGGGAGGGGCCGCCCTCTGCATGGCCGGCCCCGGGGCAGAGGGCGCCGCTCCCGCCTGGCTTCTCATTGGCTGCAGCGCGCGCGGGAGGCGGGTGTTGCTGAGGGGAGCCGCGCGCTGATTGGTTGGTTCGGGGAGAGGCGCGCCGCTATTGGCTGGGAGGGGCCCGCGCGCGGTGGAGGCGGTGGCTGGAGAGCGTGAGGGGAGAGCGGCTGTGTAGGAAGCTGAGGTGGGGCCGGGGAAATGGGGGATTTGGGGGGAATCTGAGGGGAATTGAGGGATCTGGGCTGCTTTTGGGGGGACTTGGGTGAGAAATGGGGTATCTGAGATGGGTCCGGGGCGGATTTGGGCGGGTGTGAGGTAGAGATTGTTATAGATAAAAACGAGATCAAGCCGAATTAAATATGATAAAAATAAGCGATATTTATTTTGCGACCGAAACACGGTCCTCGATAGCCACAATCAGAAAGGACAATGCCGAGCCCGGGGTCAGCATCGGGTGAACACACAATGATTGGAACTCTATCGCTCCGATTCCCCAAATGTTCACAAAGCAGCTTTGGTTAGTCCAGTTTTTATACAGTTTTTCCTTGCCCGCAGCGGAGTCTTTGTCTTCTCTTGTCGTTCAGCATATTCATGTAGTTTTCTTTCACCGTGTTGAGCTGGACAAAACCATATCCTGGGAGATGATGAATTCTGATGAGGACATGTCCTGGCTTTCGGGAAGGCGACATGGAGATGTGTCCTGTTGATCTCAGTTTACGGGAAACCGGGCATTCAGATGTATTTTTTCCATGGCGTTGATTAAGGGTGCTTATCGGGTCCTCGTAGCTTGGGTGCCTCCCTAGACAGGGCCATCTCCGCTGCGGCTCGGTCTATTAAGTTGTTAATTTGAGCTATCCTACTTTTGTTGGATGTTACAATGATATAATCAAGCGATCTGTGTCCTTACTGTCTGTGGTTTGGTTTACAAATATTGCTTGCTTTACACTACTATATAATTCTGACACGAATTACATTATATTCATCCATTACAATCCCTCCCCTTCTATATAAGCACATTAATTCGTGTCTAAGAAGTTTTACTCTTCTTCAGATTCCTCACTACTATCCCATTCTCTGTGAATAAATCTGTCCCTCTCTACTCGTTCTTCAAACCTAGCCAATGCTTCCACTGCTTTGGTGTTTATTTCACCCTCTTCTAATTTCATTATTTTGGATGTTTTGTTACCTAATATTCCTGAGGCTCGCCCTGGGTCCACAGGCATAGCTGTAGCTTGCATGCTTTGTACGACTGAGTGTATTAACCTGATAAAACATGGTATTAAACAGGGCAGGAGTATTACCCTGCTGTGGAACATGCTATAAAGAAATCTATCTTTTTCCACCAGGCCCCTTTGAATAGCTGGTCCCACCAAGATGCATGAAGGATTGAATTCCATTTTTGCACTGGAACATGTGTGACTTTTTTATTTCTGTAGCTAAGCCTCTGATAGTTTCTTTATAATTTTTATACTGTACTTTAATTCATTGAACTTTTTAGTTTCTGGGCTATTTGTTTCATTTTATTTTTCTGAACTATGCCCTTTTTATTCTTTGAGAAACGGAAAGCATTATTAAATTGCAAACAAATTTTGTCATAATTTTTTTTAGGAGGTTAATGATAACTGGTTTATTATTACTTGCTAACTTGTTTTTATATTTTAGATTTTACTTACTTGATTAGTTTTACCTCTTATAACACACATTTTTAACTGAGAATGGTTATAACATAACTGATTTACTTGAAAGTAGTTTACAAATACTGATTTTTTCCCCCTCCTTTTTTTTTATTATCTACACCATTTTACATTGATTACAGGTGGTAATTTTTACTGGTTTTACATCGCTCTTGTGTACTTTGTGCATGAGAGTTTCTGACTGCCCATTCTTAAATTTCGCCTTTTAGTCATAACAGATTGTTTTCCTGTTTAATTTACACTTTGCATATCGAGTGCTGTTAAAGGTGCAATACCCATTCTCCTTCTTATGGGTGCAGTTAACTGGTACAAGGTATGCATTTGTTTTTCTTTGTTCTTTTAGGCTGATGTGCAAGCATTTCTTACACTCATTACCGAGGCTCTGCTTTACAGAGCTTGGTGATTTTTTGTGCATACTAGTCGCTTGGTACATGACTAGGCTCGGGCCCATTAGGATTCCCCACAGGCATACCCCTCTGCCTTTGCCTCCGCCCTACGGGGTTGCCACCAGCGGCGAGGTGAGCTATCTTCTCAGCAGCAAGTGTATCCTTCTCGGGGTCCGTAACCAGAGCGAGCTGCATACCTCTTCTTAAAGGTGCCCCACCTCGATAATTTTACTGTGTCTGCCTTACAGGGTACTTTATTTGACCTTTGGCACTCAATTGCTAAAATTTTAGCCTTGGAGGCTAGTTTCTTTTTTACTCTATATTTGTACAAAAGGTACTACGCCAGAGAGTCCAATTTAATTAAATTTAAATTAATGGCGGGTATTAAGGGTTGGCTAGTCAGAGACTGCTCTCCTTTTAGACACTTTGTACACAGACCTTTAGATTGATACCCCCCTTTGCAATGTGCAACTTAAACTTTATGACAGTAATTACACTTAAAATGGAAAAAAATGGGTAACATTCATACCCAGCAAACATACACATTATGCTATCTCTGTTGTACATTTACTTGGTCCTTGTAATTGTATCTTTAGGTTTCCTGGAGGAGAACTGATTTTTTTACTTGGGTGTTTTTTTTTTTGCTTTATCCTTTTAACTTTTGAAGCATGTGTCCAGCCTTTTTCTGCTGTGTCTGTGGTTTAAAAAAAAACAAGAAAAGGAACTTCCCAGTGAAGGGAGAGGGGAACATCTCCCCAGGTTTTTATAAGAACTTTATCTTTTGGTTGAATTTTATGTATAGAGACCTCTAAAGGTGTATTTTGGGTTATGATTCTTTTGTTTCTACAGTTTTTGTAGGTTTTTATTTATTGCTATCAGGTATGGCTGTATTTGCATCTTATGACTATAATGCATACCATAAAACATTTTTAAAGGTGTTAATTTGGTCTCAGAATGAGGCATGAATCTGATGTTTAGTAATGCTAAAGGGAGGCATTTTTGGCCATGACATTTTGTCTCTATTATTAATTTTGATAGCTGAGTTTGATTTATTCGCTCCACTAGTCCTGAGCTTTTGGAATGCTACGGGGTATGATATTCTTAAGGCATCTGTTAATTGTTTCCTGGCTTTATTAACTCTTTGGCAGACTAGGCACTCTTGTACATTTTTCTTGGCTAATTTAAAGATTTTTTTACGTCTGAAAAAATTTAAAAAATTGTTTTGCTAGTGCTCGGGCCCCCCAGTGTGTCTGTTAGTGTAGTCTTTTTAAAATTTTCCTCGTGTATTTTTTTTTAATAGGAGTTCCCTCCCATCTGGTAACTTTCACTTACTTTATTTTTCAATATTTTTAGGGTGGGGTACGGGGGATACCCCTGAGTCCCATTCCCTTTGACCTCCGGGGTACTTACCTTTAATAATGCTGCACTTTTTGCCTCTTTATCCGCCAAATTGTTCCCTCTAGTTTGAAACTGTCTCCCTGTTTGGTTCCCTTTTACATGCACAATTGAAATTGCGTCTGGCTCTCTGATTGCTTCTAGGATTTGCTTTATTAATTCTCTGTTAATTAATCCCCTTTCCCGAGTATTAATTAAACCTCTTTTCAAAAATTTTTCTAAAGGTGTGAACTACCCAAACGCATATTTGAATCTGTGAAGGTTATCCCTTTCTTTCCCCTTAACCTTTTCAATGCTTGCAACCCCGCATACAATTCACATGCCTGCGCAGACCAACTTGCACTCAGGGGACCTGACTCCACTACCTCCCCTGTTTTACCATCCATAATCGCATATCCTGACTTCCTTTTCCCTTCAACAACTCTCGCTGATCCATCCACAAACCATTTCTCACCTTCCTCTAACTCTTCTTCCTCTAAGTCCGTTTTAATTCTTGTCTGTAATTCTACCACATCAGCACATTCATGTGTAGTTTCTTCTGGAGCTTCCCCAAACAGAAACTCAGCAGCGTTTAATTCAGAAGTTGTCCGTAATTCTAAATTATGTGAGTCTATTAGCATGGCCTCATATTTTAATAACTTCGCATCTGTGAGCCACTTATCCGCCTGTTGTTGCAGTATGCTCCTTACATTATGGGGAGTATACACTATTAACGAGGCTCCTAACGTTATTTTCTTTGCCTCCCCCACTAACAATGCTACTGCCACAATTGCCTGTAGGCAGGTCGGCCAGCCCCTGCTTACAGGGTCTAAAAGCTTCGATACAAACCCCACAGGTTTTCTGTCCCCTGCCCAATCTTGTGTCAATACCCCATGGGCAGTGTGATTACTAACATTACAAACAACTGAAATGGCCTTTTTACATCAGGGAGACTTAGAACCTGTGCTGTTATGAGTACTTCCTTTATCTTTTTGAATCCTTCTTCATTCTGTTCTGTCCATTTTAATCTATCAGTGGTAAGTTTCTCATATAAGAACTTTACCTTTTCACTATACCCTTCTATCCACTGTCTGCAATACCCCAGAAGTCCCAATGTTTGTCTTACCTCTCTTTTTGTTTGTAGAGCAACAATCCCTGCTACTCTTTTAGGGTCCACTTTCTTTTTCTCTTTTGTTAGCCAGTGTCCTAAATATTTAACTTCGGGTCTAGTAAACTGAAGCTTGGACTTAGAAACTTTCAGCCCTTTCTCCCCCAGAAAATTTAATAATTCTATAGAGCTTGTTCTCACATCCTCTTCTTTTGGACCTGTTACCAATAAGTCATTCAATTACCTATTTCTTTCTTAAAGGCTTTGACATCCCCGGTGTTAATTGGCACATTTACAAAACCGATCACTCCAGGAGCGGTGGGGACTTCTTTCAAAGGGAAGAGATTATGCTTATCTCCCTCCTCCCCACTATCATCATTATTCACCCTCCTTGTCTTGTACCGAGTTCTGCTTGCCGGGGGAGAACTAATTTACTCAGCGGGAGGGGTCCTGTCCTTTTTTATTACTTGTGGTGGAGGGGGTAGGGGTTGGGGTGCTGCTGGAGCCTGCTCCGGTGGGACTGAGGCTTCTGGCAGCTGTCCAAGCATCAGGGCTGCCGGAGTTTGCACAGACTGATGCGGGAAACCCCCCAGTCCCGGCAGGGGCGCCGGAGCCCGTGCCGGCTGAGATCCGGGATAGGGATGAGATTGATGTGGGAGGTTTGCGGGCATCGGCACCGGGACCGGAGCCTGCATGGGCTGGGGTTCGGGGTTGAGATATGGGGTGGAAGGTTGTCCCATGTTTCTCCCGGAGTTGCGGCACCCCCGCATGTTTTTACGGGGAACAATCCTGTGCTAGCATATTTCCAAAGTTTGGCGTAATCCCTTTCCTCCTTATCTGGTGGATATTTACTGTTTATGTGATTGAGCAAAGCTCGGCAAGTCCATTTCTCGAGCGTACCAAAAATGGGCTAAACTGGATGTTCCCTTATTTCCTTTTCTCCCCATTCTTCAATACAATAATGGATCATTTTTTCTTTACACCTCCCTCTCCTCCCGAGACACTCCTCCCAATGTTCCAAAATCCATCCCAGCGGGCTGTCTCTTGGGATTTTAGGCAATTTGTCCCCTCACGCATTTAAGGGCCTTTTGGGCTTTTCCCTGAATTTTGCTTTTACTGCCCCATCCTTAAACGAATGAAAAATTTCCTTACCTTGTTTTTATGCTGGACTCGTCCAGATGACCTCTTCTTATGAGTTTAGAGGTACTGTATTAGTTTTTAATTTATTTTTTCCCCAAAGGAAGAATTTCAGGGGATTTTGGAGGGATTTGGGCGGATTTGGGGGATTTTAGGGAATTTGTGGAGGGATTTCAGGGGATTTGGGGAGATTTGGGGAAATTTGGGGGGATTTTGGTGATTTCAGGGGATTTTGGAGGATTTTTAGGAGAGTTCACTGGGATTGGGGAGGATTTGGAGAGGATTTTGGGGGGATTTTGGAAAGATTTTGGGGTTTTCAGGGGATTTTGAGGGATTCTGGGGTGGATTTGGTGGGATTTTGAGGGATTTTTGGGGGATTTGGGGGATTTTAAAGGGATTTTGGGGGAATTTCTTGGTGGATTTTGGTGATTTTCGGGAGATTTGGGGGGAATTTGTGGGATTTCAAAAGAGATTTTGGGGTGCTTGGAGGGATTTGGGGAGTTTTGCGGCAATTTAGGGGAGATTTTCGGGTTTTCAGGGGATTTTGAGGGATTTTGGGAGATCTTTGGGGGTTTGGGGGAATTTGGGGGAGATTTGGGAGGATTTGGGGGGATTTAGAAGATTTCAGGGGGATTTTAGGGGTTTCTGCAGAACCCCCAGATCCCCCAGACTCCCCCAAAAACCCCTTCCAGAGCCCCCAAACCGCCCCCCAGCCCCCCGAAGCCCCCAGACTCACTGGGGCCCGTCCTGGATCGGGGGGGCACGGGCCGGTGGAACAGGAGCCACTTCCAGGGACCCTCGAGACTTTTTGGGGAGGGGGCACCGTGGGAGACCCCCCAAACTGAGGGGGGATCCCCCTCCCCCCAAAACCCCCCAGAGCCCGGTCAGGGTGGGGCTGGGACCCCCCAGGAACCCCAAACCAACCCTGGGACCTCCCCAGGAACCACAGCGCGGGAGGCGGGTGTTGCTGAGGGGAGCAGCCGCTGATTGGTTGGCTCGGGGAGAAGCGCGCCGCTATTGGCTGGGAGGGGCCAGCGTGGCGGACAGAGCGTGGCTTGAGAGCGGCTGTGTAGGAACCTGAGGTAGGGCCGGGGGGAAATGGGGGGATTTGGGGGGAATCTGAGGGAAATTGAGGAGTCTGAGGTGCTTTTAGAGTGGCTTTGGGGGCGAAATGGGGGGATTTAGGGGGGTCTGAGGGAATTGAGGGGTCTGAGGTGGGTCTGGAATGGATGTGGGGGCTCTGTGGGGAATTGAGGGGTCCGAGGTGGGGCCGGGGGAAATGAGGTGCTTTGGGGGTCTCTGAGGGAACTGAGGGGTCTGGGGAAGCTTTGGGGGGAATTGGGGTATCTGAGGTGGAGCCGGGGGGACATGGGGGAAACTGGGGGGCTCTGAGGGGAAGTGAGGGGTCTGAAGTGGGTCCCGAATGGATTTGGGGCAATTTGGGGGGGTCTGAGGGGAATTGAGGGGTCTGAGGTTCGTTTGGGGAGGCTTTGGCAAAACTGCGTCGAAACACCCCAAATCCCAGAGCAAGGCCTCAAAATCCCTGAGACACGCCTCAAACTGCCCCTGAGTACCCCAAAACACCCCAAAATCCCAGAGCAACGCCATGAATATCTCCTTCGCCAAAAAGTGACCCAAACCCACCTGAAACACCCCCAAACCTGAAAAAAATGGGCCTCAAAACCCCTCCTCATTACCCCAAAACTGCCCCAAAACATCCCAAGTCCCTTCGGGCTGCCCCAAAATCAACTAGAAACAACCCAAATCCCATGGAAACATCCTAAAATCCCTCCAAACCACCCCAAAATTCCTCAAAGCTGCCCCCAAATATTCCAAAATTGCTCAAAACCAGCCCCAAACACCAAAAATCCCAGAAAACTGCCCCAGAAATGGTCCTGACCCTGCTCCAAACCTTCCACCTGCCCCCTTTCCCCCAGGTAAGTTCAGCTCGGACCAAATCCTCCTTTTTTATTCCAAATCTTTTTTTAAACCCAAATCCTGTTTTTTCCAACCCAAAAAGCCTTCTTTGTGCACCCCAAATGTCCTTTTCAGACCCCAAATTCTCCTTTTCCCAGCTCAAATTCTCCTTTTCACACCCCAAATCTTTTGAGCATCCCAAATCTCATTTTCCCGCCCCAAAATCTCCTTTTCTCACTCCAAATCCTTTCCATTTTCCACCCCAATCGTTTCCTGTCCACCCCAAATCCCCTTTTCCCACCCAAAATCTCCTTTTTCCATCCAAAATCCACTTTTCCAACTGAAATCCTGACCTCAAATCCTCAATCCCCACTTTTAGACCCTTTTTACCTTTCCTAAATCTCCTTTTCCATCCCAAAATCTCATTTTTCCATCCCAATGTCTTCCCCTTTTACCCCAAAATTTCCTATTCCCACCGCAAATTCACTTTTGGTGTTCCCCAGGGGTTTTTGGGATTCCCCAGGGGTTTTTGGGGTTTTTCCCACCCCCAGCATTGTAGCCCATAGTGTCTCTGACGGCATTGCATCTGGACCTGCCCCCAAATCAATCCCAAATCAATCCCAAAAAAATCCCACATCAAACCCAAACCAACCCCAAATAAACCCCAAATGACCCCTGCTGTGCTCCCCCAGGGTGGAGTGGTTTTGGAGGGGAGTTTGGGGGTCAGGTGGGTTTGACCCCAAATTTTGGGGACTACAGTAGGTTTGACCCTAAAGTTTGGGGGGGTTGACACCCCAGGGTTTGGGATCAGAGGGTTTGACCCCAGAATTCTGGGACCAGGGGGTTTGGACATCCCAAATATTTCAAACCCCAGAGTTTGAGAACTGGGAGGGGCTTGACACCTCAAGGTTTGGAGTCTGAGGGGGTTTGATCCTAAAATTTGTGGTCAAGGGTGTTTTACACCTCAGGATTTGGGGTTTGGGGGTGTTGGTCCTAAAGATTGCGATTTAGGGGGGGTTGGACCCCAAGTGATGGGGATTTGGGGGGTTTAACCCCAGAGTTTGGAAACTGAGGGGGGTGGGCAATCCTAAAATTTGAGATTTGTCGGTATTGACACCCCAGGGTTTGGGTGTTGGGGAGTTTTGACCCCAGAATTTGGGGTATCAGGGGGGTTTAACCCCAAATTTTGGGATCAGAGGGATTTGGCACCCCAAATATTTCAAACACCAACGTTTGGGAATTGGGGGTTTTGATCCCAAATTTGGAGTTTTGGGGTGTTTGACGCCAGGATTTGGGGGGGATTTGACCCCCCCAGGTTTGGTGTAGAGGTTGAGATAAAAATGATTCCCTGAAAACAGCGGCAGGATCGGGAATGGGAACAGGAAGAGGATTGGGAATGAAATAGGGATTGGGAATGAGAACGGGATCAAGATTGGTAAAGGGGTGGAGATGGCAAATGAGATCGGGATCAGAAACAGGGATGAGAATGGGAACGGGAACAGGTTTGAGATTGGGAACAGGTTAGGGATTGGGAATAGGAACGAGACTGGGAATGAGGGATCAGAAACGGGAATGAGATCACGATTGAGAATGGGATAAGGTATGGGATTGGGGATTGGGAAAGGGAATGGGAACGGGATTGGAACTGGGAAAGGCAATGGGATCGGGATTGGGAATGGAAACAGGATGAGGAATGGGAACAGGCTTGGGAATGGGAATGTGAAAGGGATTGGAATAGGGAAAGGGATCGAGATTGGGAATGAGATCGGAATCAGAAATGGGATCGAGGTTGGGAATGGGAAGAGGAAGAGGATTGGGAATGGGAATGAGATAGGGATTGGGCATGAGATAGGGATTGAGAACAGGAATGGGAACAGGATCGGGATGCTGAAGCGTTGACATAAATGGGTGCCTTGGCTGGGACATCTGAAAATGGAGAATCAAAACTAGGATGGCCAGGAACAACTTTTCCATGCTGGGAACTGGAATACCAGAGCCTGACAGTGTGAGCCATGCAGGACTATCCAGACTGTGATCATGGGGGCTAGGATCCCATGGACTGGGATCCTCCAGACTGGGACTGCACAGACTGGGACCAGATGGATCAGGGCCATGCAGGCTGGGATTGTACAAACTGGGATCACATGGACTGGGATTGTACAAACTGGGACCATATGAACCAGGATGGCTGCTCCAGAACGTTGTGAACTGAGACGGTCCCGCCCCTCCCAGGGTCCCTCCCACTCCTGCCCAGTCCCGTGTGGGGGCGCAACCAAAACTCCCGCAGTGAACAAGGAGGTCCCAGAGCGCTCCTGGTGTCGGTCTCTGTCGTGGTCCCGGTCTCAGGCTCAGTTTGGAGCAGTCCTGGAGCGCTCCTGGTGCTGATTCTGGTCCCGGTCTGAATCTCGATCCCAGAGCGGTGCTGGTCTCAGGCTCAGTCACGGTCCTATAGCGGTGCCAGTCTTGGTGCCGGTTTCGTTTTCAGTTTTGGTCTCAGTCTCGGAGCGGTTCCGGTCCCAGTGCTGGTGCCAGTGCCAGTGTTGATCCCAGAGTTCTCCCAGTGCCAATCTCACTGTCAGACCCAGTCATGGAGCGGTGCCAGTCTCAGTTCTGGTGCCAGTGCCGCTCTCAGTCTCAGTCCTGGAGCTCTCCTGGTGCCCGTCCCAGTGTTGGTGCTGGTCTCAGTCTTGGACCCAGCGGAAATTCAGGGGCCAGACTCGGTCTTGGTCCCATTCTTAGTTCCAGTTCTGGAGCGGTGCTGGTCTCAGTTCTGGTGTCGGTTCCATTCCCAGTCCTTGTCTCCGTCTCCTTTCTGGTTTTGGTCTCAGTATTGATGCTGGTGCTGGTTCTGGTGTTAGTCGTGGTCTGGCTTCCAAAGATTTTTTCCCATATGGCTGATTTTATGCCAAAGTGGGATTTTAGACTGGATTTTAGAGCCCTTTTGGACAAAGTTAGGCAAATTTGGATGATTTTAGACCACTCATCTCTGGCTTTCCGGTCCCTTTGGCTGATTTTTAGGCCAAACCTGGTGGATTTAGGCTGCATTTGAGGGGCTTTTGGGTGATTTTGGGCCAAAGCGGGTACCTTTAGGTCCGCCCGCCCCTTTGGCCCCGCCTCTTTTATGTCAGACTTCCCGCCCTCTTCTAACCCTGCCACTTTCCCCTCAGTGTCTTTCCATTTATTAGCCTCGCCCATTTTTATTCACAGCCCCTGTCAATCATTAACCTCTCCTCTTTTATTCAGACTGAGCCCTTGTGTTTGCCCCGCCCCATTCCCCTCTAAGCCCCGCCCATCTCCTGCTGCATTCACCCCTCGCATGATCAGAACACCCAAAAGTGCTTCACAGCCATCCTTGCTCCTGGTCCCCGGCCCAGATGCAGCATGTCCAAGAGCTGTGGTGGGGCTGGAGGGGATCTATAGGGGATTTGTAGGGGATCTGGAGAGGGTCTGTAGGGGATCTGCAGGGGAATGGCATGGTTTTACGCCCCTGGGGCATTTCTAGGGGTCTGCAAAGGGCATTGAGTGCTGTGCAGGGTCCCTAAAGGGGGTTTGGGAGGTCCATAGGGGATCTATAGGAGCCTGCAGGGGGCTTTACTGCCCTGGAGTTTTGTATAGGGGATTTGGGCTTGTGTGTAGGGGATTTGGGGGGCACTGGGTAGTCTATAGGGGATCTGTCGGGGACTGGGTGGGGCTGAGGGTCTCTATAGCACATTTGGGCTTGTGTGTAGGGGATTTAAGGGGGTCCCTTAAGGGGGATTGGGATTTCGATAGAGGATTTGGGGGCACTGGGTTTTCCCTAAAGGCACTCTGAGAGAATTATGGGGTCTACACCAGGAAGTTTTTTTCAAATTTTGTGTACAAACATGGGAATTTTTAAGTTTCTATTGGGAATTTTTGAAATTTTGGGGACATCAAATGGAATTATGGAGGATCCCATAGGGAATTTTTGTGGTCTTTATAGGCAAACTTGGGTCCAAACATGGGAAGTTTGGGTTCTCTAGAGGAAATTTTTGGGATCGCGTTAGGGAATATTTGGGAATTCAGGGTCCAAATGTGGGAATTTCTGGGTGAGAATTTTGGGTGCCAAAAAACGGCAGTGAGCAGCTGGCATGAAGCCCATGAGACCCAGGGCTCTGATTTTAGGGTGATTTTGGCTCCCTTGGGGGTTTTAAGGCCACTTTGGGTGTGTTTAGGTTTATTTAGGTGATTTTAGGAAAAACGAGGTGGTTCTAAGGTGATTTTAGGCCCATTTTTGTGATTTTTGGCAAAAGCAGGCACTTTCAGGGTGGATTTGACAGACATTTAGGAGATTTAAAGGTGATTATAGGCAACTTGGTGTGGGTTTTCAACCACTTTTGGCAGTTTGAGACACTTTGGTTAGATTTCAAACCCATTTGGCTGATTTCAGGCCAAAGCTGATGGGTTTTAGGCTGGATTTTAGGCCACTTTTGGACAATATTAGGCACACTTGGATAATTTTACACCCCTTGGTGTGGATTTGAGTATTCTCTGGCTGATTTTAGGCCAAACCTGGGGGATTGAGGCTGCATTTGGTGCCTTTTAATTGGTGATTTTTGGGCAAAGTAAATCCTTTAAAAACTTTGGCCCCGCCCCTTTCCCCTCACAGTTCCCACCCTTCCCTTGACCCATCTCCTCCCAGTTCGGGATTTGGAACGGGATAGCAGGAGGAGGAGGGAAGCAGGAAGAGGCGGAACGGCAGCAGAAGCAGGAGGGGACAAGGAACGATTCGAGCACCAGCCCGGAGCTGCCTGAACTCGCAGCCCCCGGGACCATCGCCCCCCATCCCGCAGGTGCCCGGGGAGGGAGAGCTCGCCCCAAATATCCCAGGGGGGAGGGTCCCTGGGTTCGGGAATTTTTGGGGGGAATGTTTGGATCTTGCCGGGCTCCAGAGGCGCAGATGGCCCTCAGGGGGACATCGGGGGGTCCCCGGGAGTTGTTTTTGGGGGTCCCAGTGGGTGCGGGCAGAGCCCCGGCGGGGGGCGGGAGGATGCAGGTCCCCTCTCGGTGGGGGTTGGGCTTCCCGGGCCGGGCCCTGCGAGCTCTGCCGGGGCCACATGGGGAGCGCGCGGGAGTGGTGGGATCGGCAGGGGACAGCGGTTTTGGGGAGCCCCGGGAGAGGTGCAGCTTCCCTGAGCGGGAGCGCAGAGAGAGGAGAGCCCCAGAAGGGCAAAGCGGGGAGCCCGAGAGGGGGGACCCCTGGCATTGCCGGGACCCCGGCGGGGGGTGCTGGGGCTGGAGGGGTGGCACGGCCAGGAAAGGGCTTCGGGGCTCCCAGTGCCGCCAGTGGCTGCTCCCAGCATGAGCCCAGTTGCTCCCCGCGTGTGCTTCCAGTTTCCTCGGCACTCCCAGCATGAGCCCGGTCACTCCCAGCCATTCCCTATTATGATGGAATTTGCCCCAGCACGGTCCCAATTGCTCCTAATTCCTCCCAGAGCCACTGAAACCGAGAGGAAAAAAAAAAACCTCCAATAACAATATGAAATTTAGTGAGTCATGGCATTACTTTATTATCTGGGCAGGATGTTGTGGCCAGGATGTAGCACAGAAATCTTTTCATCCACACATAACCCATGTGTGCAGAGAGAATCATTCTATGACACTCGGTTTTTAGTAAATTTTTTAGTTCTTTTATACAGTCATAGAAATTAATTGGGTCAGTGTTCTTGGGTCTCAAGTTGCAAACACTCAAATCCTAATATTTGGTCTCCTTTTGGATCCGGATTTCTTCCATTCTGTGTTAATTAGATCTTCATTCACTGATTTTATCAGGCTTTTCAGAGGCGGTGTCTGCAATTTGCAAGTGGCACAGTCTGGGATGGATGTTCCTGGGTGGCCACTGATGTTCTGTTAATGGCCGCTGATGGCCCTTGAGCATTCCAGCTGCTGCCAGTGTGTTGGTGTGTTGAGTTCATCCAACCCCACCTGGTGCAGCAATGCCCTGCAAAGAAAATTAAGAGTTTTTTAGAGAAAAGGCAAACAAAATATCTTGATTAAAATTACAGAAAAATTTTTAAACGGATACATTTTCCAGCACCACTTTGGTCTAGTGTGTTCCCAGTTCTCCCAGCTGCCCCTAGCACAGTCCCAGTCACTCCCAGTATAATCCAAGTATGAGTCCAGTATGAAGCCAGTCTCTGCCAGCAGGGCCCCAGTCACTCACACTTCCCCGTTGCCCCAGCATGGTCCCAGTTTTCCCCCAGCCCATTCCCAGTCGCTACCAGTTAGGTCCCAGTCACCACCCCTGTGGTCTCAGACACTCCCACTCAGTTGCCTTGAACAATCTCATAGTCATTTCCAGGCACTCCCAGTTACCTCAGCGTGGTTCACTTGGCCCCAGTTTTATCCCAGTTGCCCCTGGAATAGTCCCAGTGCCTCTCAGCATGGTTTTGGGGTTTTTTTCTGGATGGGGAGGGGAATGTTTGGAGAATGCAGAACTCCGAAGCTGATCCCAGTCACTCCCAGGCAGTCCCTATTATGATGCAACTTCCCCCCAGCACGGTCCCAGTTGCTGCTAGTTCTTCCCGTGTTCATACAGGGTTTTTCCAGCTGTCCCAGTTGCCCCCAGTATAGTCTCAGTCACTCCCAGTATGAGGCCATGGCCCCCAAGTGCTCTGTGTCAATGCCAGCATGACCCCAGTAGCCTCCAGTATAATCCCTGTGACTCCCTGTCTCTCCCAGTATATCCTGGTCATCCCCAGCATGCTCTCAGTCACTCTCACTTCTTCCCACTTGCTTTCAGCATGATTCCAGTTGTTCACAGCCACTCCCAGTCCATCCCAGTATGATTCCAGTCACCCTCAGTGTGCTTCCAGTTTCACCCTGCATGGACCCAGCTGCTCTCCCTGTGATCCCAGGACGATCCCAGTTGCTGCCAGCGTCGTTCCAGTTGTTCTCAGTTCCTCCCAGGATGATCTCTAGAATAGCCCCAGTCTCTCTCAGCATTGTCCCACTATCTCGCAGTTACCCCCAGTGTGGTTCCAGTCCCCCCAGTGTGGTTACAGACACTCTCATTATATCCCTGGTTTCCACAGTAAGGTTCCAGTTACCTCACAATTATCCCAGTCTTTTCCAGTTCCTCCCAGTTTTCTTCCAGTCTGATCCCAGTTTCTGTCAGTGTCCCATACTCCCAGTTGCTCCCAGTATGATCCTTTTTCTGGCCTCAGTACCTTCCAGTTGATCCCAGTTGCTCCCAATGCGTCCATATTTGCCTTCCAATATGGGCCCAGTAGCTCCCAGTAACCCCCAGCCAGATTTCATTCCAACCCTCTCTAATTGCAATGGCTCCAAGGATGATCTCAGTAGGACCTGTAGTGAGTCCCAGTATGCTTCCAGTCCCTCCCAGTATGATCTGTTTCACCCAGTCACCCCCAGTATGGTTCCACTCATCTCCACTATGAGCCCAGTCACTCTCTGGTCCTCCCAGTATTATTCCAGTCATGCCCAGAGTGAATCCCTTGCACTCTCTTTGTGGGCAGTTGCTCCCAGTCACTCCCAGTATGGTTCCAGTCATGTCCAGTATGATTCCAGTCACTCAAAGTGTTGGCCCAGTTGTTCCCAGTGCATCCCAGTATGGTTCCAGTTGTGACCTGCCATTCTCCATCATTCCAATCTGATTGCAATATGATCCCAGTCATTCTCAGATATTCCCAGTATTATTCCAGTCACTCCCAGTATGATCCCAGCCATTCCAGCAGGATCCTAGTATGACTCTGAAATGGGCACAGCTGCTCCCATTATCATCCAGTGTGGTTCCAGTTACACCCATTTCCCCTCACTGTGGTTTCATTCTCTCCCAGTGCATCCCAGTTGCCACCATCATGTTCCCAGTCACTCTCAGTTGTCCTCAGCTGCTTCCAGACTGATCCCAGTTGCTCACAGCCTCTCGCAGTCACCCTCAGTGCAGTCCCAGTTGCTGCCAGTATGATCCATTATGATCCCAGTCTATGTGAGTTTGGTTCCAGTTGATCCCAGTTCCTGCCAGTGTAATCCGAGTTGCGCCCCAGTTGCCCTTACCACAGTCCCAATGACTGCATAGATGATCGCAGTCCCTCCCAGCATTCTCCCAGTCACTCTCAGTACTATCCCAGTATGAGTCCAGTATGAGTCCAGTCTCTGCCAGCAGGGCCCCGAGTCACTCACACTTGCCCCCAGTTGCCCCAGCATGGTCCCAGTTTTCCCCCAGCACATTTTCAGTCGCTCCCAGTTAGGTCCCAGTGACTAGCCCTATGGTCTCAGACACTCCCAGTATATCCCAGTTTCCCTGAACAATCTCATAGTCATTCCCAGGCACTCCCAGCTACCTCAGCGTGGTTCACTTGCCCCCAGTTTTATCCCAGTTGCCTCTGGAATAGTCCCAGTGCCTCACAGCATTGTTTATTTTATTTTTAGTCAAGGGAAATGTTTGTAGAATGCAGAACTGCAAAGCTGAGCAGAAAATGCTCCTTGGGGGACACTGGGGGGTCCTGGTGGCAGCTGCTGGCAGAGGCAGCCTGGAGGAGCAGAGCCCTGTGTCCCCCAGGACGCCAAAGTGGGGAGCCCAGAGAGGGGGGAGCGCCGCCATTGGCGGGACCCTCAACAGCCTGGAGAGGGGCAGGGGGGACTCCTTGGACCCCCAGCACCCCAAAGCAGAGAATAAGGGGAGAAGGGACCCCGGGACCCCAAAATCCCCCATCATCCCTAAATGGGGAGAGGGAAGAGGGGGGAGCTTTTCGGATGCCTGGCACTCCCAGCAGCCTGGGGAGGGCAGGCACCGAGTAGATGGGGGACCCCCAATAGAAGCGTGACCCCCAGCAGCTGGGACAGGGGGGAACCCCCAAACACCAAAGGGGAGGGACCATTGCCAGGAAGTCCTGGGAGGCATTTTTAGGGCTGAGTGTTGGTGTTTGAGAGGTTTTGATGGAGCCCAGATGCCTGGAGACTTCTGGAGATGGACTTGGGCAGGAGGAACCCCCAACACAATGCGCTCATCCCTTGTTTTTCCCCAGACCAGGAATTCTCATTGCCAAGCCTTGGCCTGCTGAAGGAGGAGGAGGCTGTGAAAAGGAGGAAGATGGCCCAGGAGCCCTATGCAGGTGAGGAGGAAGTCAGTGCCCCTTTCCCCCTCTGTCCTGCTCCATCTCCCAGTCCAGCATGGCCCTGGCTGCAGGACACCCCACTGCCGACAGCGTCCTGCCGGGGAAGCGCTGGGGGGATCTCCTTCCCCTTCCCTCTGGCACGGAGGCAAATCCCATTCTCTCCTTGTCCTTCCTCGCCCAGACAAGGAGCTGAGCACGCAGAGCAGGGAGGACAAATCCCCGCGGCAGAACCTGGTGGAAGAGGCCGTTTGCAGCGGCTCCACGGCGCAGGAATCCAATGGGGAGGAAAAGCTGCGGAGATCCCGCACCAAGAGGGGCTGCAAACGCAGATCGCGAGGGATCTGAGGAGGAAAGACCCAGCCTGGGCCAGGCATGCAGCCGGAGATGGAGCCAGAGCTCAGACCTGGTGGTCCATGAGCAGCTTCGTGATGGGGAGAAGCGCCACAAGTGCTCGGAGTGTGAGATGAGCTTCAGATGGAGGTACCTCCTGATCCGCCACAAGAGGATCCACACTGGGGAGAGGCCCTACGAGTGTGGGGAGTGTGGGAAGAGGTTTCGCACTAGAGGCAATCTCCTCCAGCACCAGCGCACGCACACAGATGAGAAGCCCTTCCGCTGCCCCGACTGTGGGAAGCGATTCAGGGAAAACTCCTCCCTCACCAGGCACCGGCGCATCCACACCGGGGAAAAGCCCCACGAGTGTGAGGAGTGTGGGAAGAGCTTCAGCTGGACCTCCCACCTGCTCAGGCACCAGAGGATCCACACTGGGGAGAGGCCCTACGAGTGTTCTAAGTGTGGAAAGAGGTTTCCCACCAGCTCTGATCTCCTCCATCACTACCAGACACACACGGAGGAGAGGCCCTATGAGTGTCCTGACTGCGGGAAGGGCTTCAGGCAGAACTCCCACCTCATCACCCACCGGCGCATCCACACTGGAGAGAGGCCCTACAAGTGTGAGGGGTGTGGGAAGAGCTTTTCCCACAGCTCAACTTTGACCAGACACCAACGGAGGCACCACTAAGGGAAGCTCTGCGAGTGCCCCTAGTCTGGGAAGAGCTTTGTGCTCTGCTCCAACTCCATCCCCCACTGCAGGACCCACGTTGGGCATAGCCCGTGGTGACCCACGTTCCTTGGGATCCAATTTGGGAAGACACCTGCCTGGTTATCCTTTTTTTTGGTCTTCATTTTTCTTTCTTCTCCATCTCTTTGTGCTCCAAAAGCCAAGAGGGATCAATCTGTCACCTCAAAACCACTCAAATCCCACTGAAAATACCTCAGTTTTGACTCAAAAAGGCTCAATCCAACTTCAAAGTGCCTTGTTCTCTCCTCAAAACAACTTCGTCCCACACCAACTGTAGGGGACGGTGCTTCCCCTAAACGAGGCCCCTGGCATCTTATCCCTTAAGGAGATAACTCGAATTCCTCATTGCAAGCATCACTTTCAAGAAAACGAAACTCTTTTTATTGGTTATTAAAGTAAGATTGTAATTGGCTTACTTTCTCACCTAGGATTTTGAGGTAATTGGTTAGTTTGTAATGTATAAGCTTTTATTGGTTAAATTTTGAATCCCCTAGAAACTTATATAAGAATGCTGTAACTTTCCCGAAGTGAGATTCCTGTGACCAGTTTCCCTTCGGACAATAAATGCTTCTGAAATGACTGGAACCGGGGTCTCAAGCCTTCGTCTCCGCTAACGCGTAACTGAAGTCTGCTACGGGGGTTTCTATACCTATCGGAACTCCTGCAGCGGACTGGGGTGGAATAATTCCCCCCGAAAAACAGTTACATTTTGGCGCATGATCCGTTCCTCTGAGCCCCCCTCGGAAGAACAGTGAGCAGTCTCCTTCGTGCTGCCTTCGTCAGCGTCAAGCAGCCTCTGTATGCCCGTCTTTGTTTTATAAAGGCGGGTGTGACACACAGGCAGTCCAGACAACCCCGGAGTCCAGACCTGGGACCTGAGACCGTTAGCAGCAGCCAGCAGACTTTGTGACCGAGAGGCTACGTGGGTGAGCACTAGCCTTCTATTCGCGCGCTTTAACCAGGGTCACTTTAAAAAGGTTTTTTGTTTTTTCTTTTTTCCTTCACCTGCTTGGCTGTTTGGAGTTTCTTTGGGGAATCTCCTCACCAAAGTCTCCTTATCCTCCATAGAAAAAGGCTTTTATTCCCAAACTTTAACACTTTTAACTACTAACAATTTTAAATTCTCAAAAAATTCTTTTTCTAAGTCAAACCTAAAATCCTTTGTTAAATTTATATTTCGGCATTTCCCTGATACTAACCCTTCTTTAGTACACTCTCTTGATTTTTGGGATAAAGTAGGAATATTTATCAATTCCCAACAGACAAAAGAACAATTTAAATGTACTCGATATATTCCACTGTTTCAAGAAATTGTTCGCGCGAGTCGCCTGCCTTCTAACCCCAACTCTTTACCCACCCCCTCACCCACCTCGGCCGCGCGGAGCGGCCCCGAGCCAATTTCCATTTCAAACGTGCGTTCCGCGGATCTCCCGCTGCCCGGTTCGCGCGGGGACCCCCCCGCGTCTGCCGCGCTCCTGCCTCCCCCCAGAGACCCCCCCGCGTCTGCCGCGCTCCCGCCTCCCCCCAGAGACCCCCCCGCGTTTGCCGTGCTCCCGCCTCCCCCCGGGGACCCCCCGCAACCCCCTTTCGCGCCCCCGTCCCACTTCCCCTCTGAAATCCCCGCACTGCCACTCACCATCCCCATCCCACCTTCACCGGCACAAACTGTTTACACCTCTCCCCAACCCCCCACCCCCGCCTCCTCCGCCTCCCTCCGCTCTGCCTGCGGTCCCTTCTTCGGCGCCCGCTTCCATTTCTAATGCACCACTGCCACCGTGTGGCGAAACTGTTTTATGCACCCAACCCTGCCATTCATCCCCCTCGGCACCGCCTTTAGCCCCTGCCCCCACATCCCAGCCCTGTGTTTCCCTGCCTGCCCCTGCAGTTTTCAACAACACCCTCCCCTCTCGTTCAAAAAAACACCACAGATGCCGTAGGCATTCCACTTCCTCAGATGACACTGATTCTTATAATTCAGAAAATGAGGATCCATGGAACAATCTTAAGCTTTTGGCAACACAAAATGGTGATTGGCAAATAGCCCAAAGAATTTCTGCCTTTCCTGTAACATATAAAGCAGGTCGCAGAGGTGGTGCTACAAATCATGCTCAATGAGAGAATTTTTATTCAAAACAACTAACTGAATTATCCAAAATTGCAAAAGAACACGGAAGAAGTACCCAAATTTTTAAAAATTTTTAGAAGCAATTTTTTCTGCCTATGTATTAGTATCACATGATTTAAAAAACATTGCACAATGCCTTTTATCACCTGCTGAATTGATGTTATTTGAAAGAAATTGGAAAAAGACCCTAAGAACCTTATCTGATAATTATGCAAGAGATGCAAATCGTCAAAATTTCACAGTGGAACAATTAGCTGGGGAAGGCAATTTAACACTGCCTTCAGACCAAGCAAATACTTTGCCCCGAGACACATTGCAAGACATTGCCAATGCAGCAAAAACAGCCATACTCCTCACACCTGATGACTCCACTCCCACCATGCATTTTTCCAACATCAAACAAAAAATAGATGAAACCTTTATTAAATTTGTAGACAAACTGAAAGATGCTTTGGAAAAACAAATTGAAAGTGCAGAGGCACGAAAGGAACTGTTGTGCAAACTTGCTATGAGCAATGCCAATGATCAATGTAAAACCATTTTAAGGTCCTTGCCTCTCGACACAGAGCCCACCATTGAACAAATGGTGGAAACCTGCACACGCCACATGTCCACTGAAAACACAGTAGCCCAGGCAGTGGCCAAAGGCATTGCTGAAGGAGTCTCAGGAGCCTTTGCAGCAGTGGCATCCAAAGAAAATGCCCACTGTTTCTACTGTGGGGAACTTGGACATTTTATGAAAAACTGCCCAGAGAAGCCACAAATCCACCACCCCCCCAGCCATCATCATAAGCCCCAAAAACAGCAAAAGCACCCACAAAATTCAAAAAACTGCCAGTGCAGCGCGGAAATGGCACCGCGCCAGGACAACAAATCAAAAGCCATCTCCCGCACTGTCCCGCCTATGAAAATCAGTCAAATTTCGGAACGTATCAAGATGGTCCCACACACACCGAACGCACAGGTGCGAGGAAATCGCCAGCTGGTAAATTCCTTGCCTTTCAACTTCACAGATGGCAAATTTTACCGTGTTCCTACAGGAAAACGCGGGCCACCAGGCGGCCCTTGGGACATTTTCATTTTTGGTGATACTGTACACAGTCCAAAGCAAATTTTTGTTTTGCCAGAAATCCAGACTGTTCACTCTGGACAAGAAATTCTTGTCCAGCTCCGCTGCACAGACACGCCCTTTTTCCTTTCACAGGGCACGCCAATTGCTCGAGCTTCGTTGTTTCCAAAGAATTACAATGAGCAAATTCCTCTCAACCCTACTGTGTTGTGGGTGCAAATCATGGGGTCCCAAAAACCCATCCTTGAATGCAACATCCTTTGCAAAGATGAGAGAATTCTCAGACCAGGAATGATTGACACCGGAGCTGATGTCACCATCATCGCCCGTTCGGAATGGCCATCCAACTGGGACCTGCAACCGGTAGCTGGCATGATTTCCGGAATTGGTGGCGTCACCGTCTCCATGCGAAGTGCAAACAACGTGGTCATCGAAGGGCCCGAAGGCAAGTTGGCAACTGTCCGCCCGTTCGTGGTCAGAGCCCCCATCACCCTGTGGGGCAGAGATGTCCTGTCCCAATGGGGCATCTCCCTTCGAGTCCAATGCCGGGATTTCTGATTGAGGCCACTGAAGAGCGCGCTCTCCCACCGACCCCTCAGCTCACATGGAAAAGTGACAACACGGTTTGGGTCGAGCAGTGGTCCCTTTCAAAGCCCAAATTGCGCGCATTGCATGCCCTGGTGGAAGAGCAACTTGCCAAAGGCCACATCGTCGAAACCACAAGCCCTTGGAACACTCCAGTTTTCGTCTTGAAAAAACCTGGGACCAACAGATGGAGGCTTCTCCAAGACCTTCACAAAATCAATGACATCATCGAAGACATGGGACCTCTTCAGCCCGGTCTGCCTTCTCCATCAATGCTGCCTCGAGATTGGACCTTTGCTGTCATTGACATCAAAGACTGTTTTTTCAGCATCCCACTGCACCCTGAAGATGCTCCACGTTTTGCTTTCTCCGTCCCCTCTCTCAACAAAGAGGCTCCCCTCAAAAGATATCACTGGCTTTTCCTTCTCCAAGGACTCAAAAACTCTCCCACCATATGCCAATGGTATGTGGCTCACGTTCTTTCCCCCCTTCGAAGCTCATTTCCAGATGTTATCTTCCTCCACTACGTAGATGATATCCTCATCTGTGCCTCTAATAAAGCCTACTTGGACAAAGCAGTGAAAGCAACCATTCAAACCATTCAAAAAGCCGGATTTGAAATCTGTGAAGACAAGGTCCAGTACATCAGCCCGTGGAACTACCTTGGACTGAAAATTCGTGAAACAACCATCGTACCCCAGCAGCTTTCCATCAAAGACAATCCAAAGACCCTGAGAGACTTGCACAACCTGTGTGGATCCATCAACTGGGTGCGCCCTCTTCTGGGAATCACTACAAAAGACCTCGCCCCCCTGTTCAACCTTCTCCGTGGAAAAGAAGACCTCGACTCCCATGCACCATCACGCCAGAAGCCCGAGATGCCATCGTCAAAGTCCAAGAAGCTCTCTCTTCACGCCAAGCTCAGTGGTTTGCACCTGACCTGCCTTTCCAGTTTGTTGTTCTGGGAAAGGTCCCTCACTTTCATGGACTGATTTTTCAATGGGACTCTCAACTAAAAGACCCTTTGCTGATCATAGAATGGGTCTTCACAAGCAATCAACCCACAAAAACAGTCACCACATTTCAAGAAATTATGGCAAATCTCATAAAAAAAGCCAGAGCACGCCTCCGTTCCTCGCAGGGTGTGAGTTCACATGCATTTATTTGCCACTGACCACTGGAAATTTGGAGCATTTGCTCCAAACCAACGAAAGCCTTCAAATTGCTCTAGATAGCTATACTGGTCAAATTTCAATTCATTTACCAAAGCACAAGCTTTTTAACAAAGATGCAGCTTTTCATTTGATTCCAAAACTAGTCCAAAGCAGGACTCCTCTTAAAGCTCTAACTGTTTTTACTGATGGCTCAGGCTCTTCTCACAAGTCAGTCATGACCTGGAAAAACCCTAAAACCCAAAATTTGGAATCAGATATCCAAACAGTGGAGGGATCTCCACAAATTGCAGAGCTAGCAGCCGTCGTTAGAGCCTTTGAAAAATTCAAAGATGAACCTTTTAATTTGGTCACAGACTCAGCTTATGTAGCTGGTATAGCTATGAGGGCAGAACACGCCTTTTTAAAAGATGTTCCCAACCCAAAGTTACATCAATTAATTTCTACATTAACATATTTAATTTCTCACAGAAAACAGCCTTACCACATCGTTCATGTAAGGTCACACACTGATCTCCCAGGTTTTATTGCCGAAGGAAACTAAAGAGCAGATGCTCTAGCCATGTCTGTTGAGTGTGCAGATGTTCCTGACATCTTTGCCCAGGCAAAGCTGTCACATGCATTTTTCCATCAAAATGTGCCTGCTCTCATGCGAATGTTTCAACTGCCAAAAGACCAAGCAAAAGCCATCGTGGCAACGTGCCCAAGCTGCCAAATTTACCAAATACCCTCCATGGGTACAGATGTCAATCCTAGAGGCTTGAACAGCTGTCAGCTGTGGCAGACTGACGTGACTCACTTCCCATCTTTTGGGAAGTCCAAATATGTGCACGTGTCAGTTGACACGTTCTCTGGAGCAGTTTTTGCATCAGCCCACGCAGGAGAGAAAGCCACTCACGCTATCAAGCATTTTCTCCTGGCTTTTGCCACTCTTGGAGTTCCACAAAAAATCAAAACTGACAATGGACCCGCTTACAAATCTCAAAATTTAAAAAAGTTTCTCAGTGAATGGGGAATTGAGCACACCACTGGCATTCCGGCAAACCCCACAGGACAATCCATCGTAGAAAGAACTCATCAAACCCTCAAAAAAGTTCTCAACCAGCAACAAAAAGACACAAAAGTGTTATCTCCAGTTGAAAGACTCTGCAAAGCCCTTTATGTTATCAATTTTCTGAACTGTACAGCATCAGAACCTGATCCTCCAATTCTTCGTCACTTTGCAAACTCAACTCAAGCCAAGCTCACTGAAAAACCACCAGTGTTGGTAAAAGACCCAGAAACACACCAAATTTCTGGGCCCTTTCAATTAATTACCTGGGGAAGGGGATACGCTTGTGCATCTCTGCCATCTGGTCCAAAATGGTACCCAGGGAAAAACATAAAACCGTATCTGGGCACAGCAAAACCTACCCCTTCAAACACTAGCAAGAATTCTCCTGAATCCAACACAAAACCTCCGCAAAACCAAACCAGCTCTGCATGGAGACGCAGGCATCGCAGAGCACCTACATTTCAAAGAAAAAATCGTCCTGTCACTAGACAGCAGACAAAGCAGAAAACCAAGCAGCCTTTGGCTGCCTCAGTTAAGTCCTAAGTTAGATTTAAGGTTTTTTTTGTAGCTTTAGTTTAAAAGTTGTTAACGTTTATTAAAACATTTTTGTTTTTATTTTTGTTATAACCCCTAACCTTATACTCAATTTTGCTTTACTTTAGTGTTAAGAAAAGGGGGGGAAAGACAGGGCAAAAACCTTGTCCTTCCCTCCCCAAGATAACAAATTTTGCTTGTATTTTTTATTAGAAGCCTCATCCTTGTCCAAAGATGAAAGTTTTCTCCGTTGGTGCTGTTTTCACTGCTGCCTGGATGGCCTTCACCATGCCACATGCCTTCGGCTGGATAAGCCCACAACCCAACCACAATATTTGGGTGACCTTAGGAAAGACATTAAAACAAGATAACCTGTGTTGGTCCCTAGGCAGCCTTGACAACCCACTTTCCACATGTTTAGTGGGAATTCCATTTACAGCAGATGAATGGCCCGTCCAAAACTCAGAGCTTCTTCGCACCACAGGTAAAAGGCCCAACCCCGTGAACACTTGGGATGATTGGACAAAAATTTTGCCAAATGCCCTTGAGGAGCCCCAAGAATTAGATTTGTTGGGGTCCTCCAAAGCAACATACTGTGTCAAGTTTTACTTTAAACGCCCAAGGCAAAACATACATGAGGTGGATTGGTACAAAAACACATACAGAAAAGACATATCACCCATCAATAAAGCATACAATTATCCAGACTGGTGTAACTACACCGCTCCCACAATTTCTGTGTCCTCTCTTCATCCCAAGACACTGCCCAGGGGAATGTTTCTTATCTGTGGTGACCGAGTTTGGGCCGGAATCCCCTCTCGCCTCCAGGGAGGTCCGTGTAGTCTTGGCAAGCTTTCTACCCTCAGCCCCAACATTACCTTGCTACACAATTGGAAAAAAGAAAACAAATTAAAATGTGAAAAAAGATCTTACACTGATTATGATGAAAGTTGTGACCCCAAAATGTACGTTTGGAACAAACCCAAAAAAATTGCTGCCTCCCTGTTTTTACCATGGGTAGCAGCAGCAAAAGCCCTTGGTGACATTAACCATTTGGGGTGCTGGCTTAGTAAGCAGGCCAATGCTACATCTGCTGCTCTGAGTGACCTTTTGAAAGATGAAGAAACATAAGACATGCAACTTTGCAAAATCGGGCAGCAATTGACTTTTTGTTGCTCCCCCACGGACACAGCTGTGAAGACTTTGAAGGAATGTGCTGCTTCAACCTGTCTTCCCGCTCCACATCCATTCAAGAAAACATCCAGAAGCTGAAAAACCTTGTGAAGGACCTCAAAACCGAAAACACTCCCGACTGGGTCAACAATCTTTTTAGCCAATGGGGACTGACGGGATGGGCTTCTTCCTTGGTGAAGGGAATTTTGTGGATTTTTATTGTTATTCTTATTGTGTTAGCTATGTTTTCATGTTTAGTTCAATGTTTTAAGAAAACTTTTAAAACCGCTCTTTTTGTAAATACAGAGAGAGGAATTGTAGGGGACGGTGCTTCCCCTAAACGAGGCCCCTGGCATCTTATCTCTTAAGGAGATAACTCGAATTCCTCATTGCAAGCATCACTTTCAAGAAAACGAAACTTTTTATTGGTTATTAAAGTAAGATTGTAATTGGCTTACTTTCTCACCTAGGATTTTAAGGTAATTGGTTAGTTTGTAATGTATAAGCTTTTATTGGTTAAATTTTGAATCCCCTAGAAACCTATATAAGAATGCTGTAACCTTCCCAAAGGAGATTCCTGTGACCAGTTTCCCTTCGGACAATAAATGCTTCTGAAATGACTGGAACCGGGGTCTCAGGCCTTCATCTCCGCTAACGCGTAACTGTAGTCTGCTACGGGGGTTTCTATATCTATCGGAACTCCTGCAGCGGACTGGGGTGGAATAATTCCCCCCGAAAAACAGTTACACTCCTCTTTTATTCAGACCGAGCCCTTGCATTTGCCCCGCCCCATTCCCCTCTAAGCCCCACCCATCTCCTGGCGCATTCACCCCACGCGTGCTCAGAACACCCAAAAGTGCTTCACCGCCATCTTTGCTGCTGGACTCCGGCCCAGCTGTAGCGTGTCCGAGAGTTGCGGTGGGGCTGGGGGGATCAGTAAGGGATCCATAGGGGATCTGTAGGGGATCTATAGAGGACTGGCGTGGCTTTACGCCGCTGGGGCGTTTCTGGGAGTCTGCAAAGGGCATTGGTGGCTCTGCTGGGTCCCTAAATGGGGTTTGGGAGGTCCATAGGGGATCTATAGGAGCCTGGAGGAGGCTTTACCGCCCTGGGGGTTTCTGAGGTTCTGTATACGGGATTTGGGGTTGTCTGTAGGGGATTTGGGGGGCACTGGGTAGTCTATAGGGGATCTGTAGGGGATCTGTCGGGGACTGGGGGGGCTGGGGGTCTCTATAGCAGATTTGGGCTTGTCTGTAGGGGATCTGGGGGGTCCCTTAAGGGGGATTGGTATTTCCGAAAGCGATTTGGGGGCACTGGGTTTTCCCTAATGGCACTCTGAGAGAATTATGAGGTTTACAGAAGGAAATTTTTAAAAATTCTGTGTATAAACATTGGAATTTTTCGGTTTCTATTGGGAATTTCTGACATTTTGGGGACCTCAAATGGAATTTTGGAGGATCCCATAGGGAATTTTTGTTGTCTTTATAGACACACTCGGGTCCAAACTTGGGAAATTTGGTTTCTCTACAGGAAATTCTCCTTAGGGAATATTTGGGAATTCGGGGTCCAAATGTGAGAATTGCTGGGGAGGATGGGTGAGAATTTTGGGTGCCAAAATACAGTAGTGAGCAGCTGGTATGAAGCCCATGAGACCCAGGGCTCTGATTTTAGGGTGATTTTGGCTCCCTTGGGGGTTTGAGGTCAATTTGGGTGATTTTAGGGAAAATGAGGTGGCTCTAAGGTGATTTTAGGCTCATTTTTGTGATTTTTGGCAAAAGCAGGGACTTTCGTGATGCATTTTACACCCATTTAGGAGATTTAAAGGTGATTATAGGCAACTTGGTGTGGGTTTTCAACCACTTTTGGCAGTTTGAGACACTTTGGTTAGATTTCAAACCCACTTGGCTGATTTCAGGCCAAAGCTGATGGGTTTTGGGCCGGATTGTAGGCCCCTTTTGGACAATATTAGGCATATTTGGATGATTTTAGAGCCCTTGGTGTGGATTTGAGACATCACTGGCTGATTTTAGGCATAACCTGGTGGATTGAGTCTGCATTTGGTTCCTTTTATTGATGATTATATGCCAAACCGAATCCTTTAAGGACCTTTGGTCCCGCCCCTTTCCCCTTCATAGTTCCTGCCCTTCCCTTGACCCATCCCCTCCCAGTTCTTGGTTCCGATCAGGGGAGGAGAAGGGAGGGAGGAAGAGGCGGAGCGGCAGCAGAAGCAAGAGGGGACAGGGAACAATCCGAGCGCCAGCCTGGAGCTGTCTGAACTCGCAGCCGCTCCGGGACCATCGCCCCCCATCCCGCAGGTGCCCGGGGAGGGGGAGCTCGCCCCAAATATCCCAGGGGGGGTCCCTGGGTTTGGGGATTTTTGGGGGAGGTGTTTGGATCTTGCCAGGCTCCGGAGGCGCAGATGGCCCTCAGGGGGACATAAGGGGGTCCCCGGGAGGTGTTTTTGGGGGTCCCGGTGGGTGCGGGCAGAGCCTCGGCGGGGGGCGGGGGGATGCGGGTCCCCCCGCGGTGGGGGTTGGGCTTCCCGGGCCGGGCCCTGCGAGCTCTGCCGGGGCCACGTGGGGAGCACGCGGGAGCGGCGGGGGGACAGCGGTTTTGGGGAGCCCCGGGAGAGGCGCGGCTTCCCTGAGTGGGAGCGCAGAGAGAGGAGAGCCCCAGAAGGGCAAAGCGGGGAGCCCGAGAGGGGGGGACCCCTGGCATTGCAGGGACCCCGGCGGGGGTGCTGGGGCTGGAGGGGCGGCACGGCCGGGAAAGGGCTTCGGGGCTCCCGGTGCCGCCAGTGGCTGCTCCCAGCATGAGCCCAGTTGCTCCCCGCGTGTGCTTCCAGTTTCCTCGGCACTCCCAGCATGAGCCCGGTCACTCCCAGCCATTCCCTATTATGATGGAATTTGCCCCAGCACGGTACCAGTTGCTCCTAATTCCTCCCAGAGCCACTGAAACCGAGAGGAAAAAAATAAAAACCTCCAATAACAATATGAAATTTAGTGAGTCATGGCATTACTTTATTATCTTGGGCAGGATGTTGTGGCCAGGATGTAGCACAGAAATCTTTTCATCCACACATAACCCATGTGTGCAGAGAGAATCATTCTATGACACTCGGTTTTTAGTAAATTTTTTAGTTCTTTTATACAGTCATAGAAATTAATTGGGTCAGTGTTCTTGGGTCTCAAGTTGCAAACACTCAAATCCTAATATTTGGTCTCCTTTTGGATCCGGATTTCTTCCATTCTGTGTTAATTAGATCTTCATTCACTGATTTTATCAGGCTTTTCAGAGGCGGTGTCTGCAATTTGCAAGTGGCACAGTCTGGGATGGATGTTCCTGGGCGGCCACTGATGTTCTGTTAATGGCCGCTGATGGCCCTTGAGCATTCCAGCTGCTGCCAGTGTGTTGGTGTGTTGAGTTCATCCAACCCCACCTGGTGCAGCAATGCCCTGCAAAGAAAATTAAGAGTTTTTTAGAGAAAAGGCAAACAAAATATCTTGATTAAAATTACAGAAAAAATTTTTAAACGGATATATTTTCCAGCACTACTTTGGTCTAGTGTGTTCCCAGTTCTCCCAGCTGCTCCTAGCACAGTCCCAGTCACTCCCAGTATAATCCAAGTATGAGTCCAGTATGAAGCCAGTCTCTGCCAGCAGGGCCCCAGTCACTCACACTTCCCCGTTGCCCCAGCATGGTCCCAGTTTTCCCCCAGCCCATTCCCAGTCGCTACCAGTTAGGTCCCAGTCACCACCCCTGTGGTCTCAGACACTCCCACTCAGTTGCCTTGAACAATCTCATAGTCATTTCCAGGCACTCCCAGTTACCTCAGCGTGGTTCAACTGCCCCCAGTTTTATCCCTGTTGCCCATGGAATAGTCCCAGTGCCTCACAGGATGGTTTCTTTATTGTGTTAGTGAAGGGGAATGTTTGGAGAATGCAGAACTGCAAATCTGAGCAGAAAATGCCCCTTGGGGGGACACTGGGGGGTCCTGGTGGCAGCTGCCGGCAGAGGCAGCCTGGAGGAGCAGAGCCCTGTGTCCCCCAGGACCCCAAAGTGGGGAGCCCAGAGAGGGGGGAGCGCCGCCATTGGCTGGACCATCAACAGCCTGGAGAGGTTCAGGGGGGACTCCTTGGGCCCACAGCACCCCAGAGCAGAGAATAAGGGGAGAAGGGACCCCAAAATCCCCCATCATCCCTAAATGGGGAGAGGGAAGAGGGGGGAGCTTTTTGGATTGCTGGCACTCCCAGCAGCCTGGGGAGGGCGGGCACCGAGTAGATGGGGGACCCCCAATAGAAGCGTGACCCCCAGCAGCTGGGACAGGGGGGAACCCCCGAACACCAAAGGGGAGGGACCATTCCCCGAAACTCCTGGGAGGAATTTTCAGGGCTGAATGTTGTTTTTTGGGAGGTTTTGCTGAAGCCCAGATGCCCGGGGACTTCTAGAGATGGACTTGGGCAGGAGGAACCCCCAAAACAACATGCTCATCCCTTGTTTTTCCCCAAACCAGGATTTCCCATTGCCAAGCCTTGGCCTGATGGATGAGGAGGAGACTGTGAGGAATAGGAAGATGGCCCAGGAGCCCCAGGCAGGTGAGGAGGAAGTCAGTGCCCCTTTCCCCCTCTGTCCTGCTCCATCTCCCAGTCCAGCATGGCCCTGGCTGCAGGACACCCCACTGCCGACAGCGTCCTGCCAGGGAAGCGCTGGGGGGATCTCCTTCCCCTTCCCTCTGACACGGAGGCAAATCCCATCCTCTCCTTGTCCTTCCTCGCCCAGATAAGGAGCTGAGCACGGAGAGCAGGGAGGACAAATCCCCGCAGCAGAACCTGGTGGAAGAGGCCGTTTGCAGCGGCTCCACGGTGCAGAAATCCAATGGGGAGGAAAAGCTGCGGAGATTCAGCACCAGGAGGGGCTGCAAACGCAGATCGCGAGGATCTGAGGAGGAAAGACCCAGCCTGGGCCGGGCAGGCGGCCGGAGATGGAGCCAGAGCTCGCACCTGGTGGTCCATGAGCAGCTTCGTGATGGGGAGAAGCGCCACAAGTGCTTGGAGTGTGGGATGAGCTTCAGATGGAGGTACCTCCTGATCCGCCACCAGAGGATCCACACTGGGGAGAGGCCCCACGAGTGTGGGGAGTGTGGGAAGAGGTTTCGCACTAGAGGCAATCTCCTCGAGCACAAGCGCACACACACAGACGAGAAGCCCTTCCGCTTTTGGGGGGTTATGAGAGGAACCAGGTGGGTCGCCCCTTCCAAACCCAGCCCAGGAGCCACCACGAGCCCTCCCGAAGTGCCCCTTACGACCCCTCTCAGAACCCCCCAGACACCCCCCAGGCCCCCTCCCAGATGCTCCCCAAACCCCCCAGACCCCTCGTTGGACCTCCAGACCCTCTCCAAACCCCCCAAGGATCCCCCAGACCCCATCCCCAAAACCCCCACAGACCCCATCCCCCAATCCCGACTCGGGACCTCCAGAGCCTCCCCAGATCCCCCGAGGCTCCCAAAACCCTCCAAGGACCCCCCAGAGCCCCCCAGTATCTCCCCCCACAAACCCCCCCAGACCTCAGCAAGATCCTCTCAGGACCCTCCCAAAACCTCCCCCAGGACCCCGTCTGAGACCCCCCAGACCCCTCCCCAAGACCTTCCAGACCCCTCCCAAGGTCCCTCCCCCAAACTCCCCCCAAACCCTCTGAGAACTCCCCCCAGACCATCCTCGAGCCCTCCCAGACGCCCCCCACCCCCGCCCCGCCTCCCCGTCCCCACCTGTCCCTGCGCCGCCTCAGCAGCTCCCGCAGCCCCTCGTCCTCTCCCGGCCCTGCCCCGCTCCCTGCAGCGCCTCCCTCAGCGCCCGCCCGAGCCCGGGGAGGGGCCGGGGAGGGGCCGCCCTCTGCATGGCCGGCCCCGGGGCAGAGGGCGCCGCTCCCCGCCTGGCTTCTCATTGGCTGCAGCGGGAGCGGGGTGTTGCTGAGGAGCCCGCTGATTGGTTGGTTCGGGGAGAGCGCCGCTATTGGCTGGGAGGGGCTGGCGGCTGGAGAGCTTGAGGAGAGCGGCTGTGTAGGAAGCTGAGGTGGGGCCGGGGGAAATGGGGGATTTGGGGGAATCTGAGGGAAATTTGAGGGATCTGGGCTGCTTTTGGGGGACTTGGGTGAGAAATGGGGTATCTGAGATGGGTCCGGGGCGGATTTGGGCGGGTTTGAGGTAGGTATGAAGGAAATGGAGTGGTCTCAGGTGGGTCCGGGATGCATCTGGGGGGAATTTGGGCGGTTTGAGGGGTTTTTTCGGGGTCTGAGGTGGATTTGGGGGGAAATGGGGTGGGGTGGGGGTTCTGAGGTGGACGGAACTGGGGGCTGTGAGTTGGGTCTGATGAGAAATGGGGGTTGTGGGGATTTGGGGGCGGATTTAGGGAGGTTGAAGGGAAATAGGGGGGTCTGAGGTGGGTTTTGGGGAAAATGGGGGCTCTGAGGGGTCTTTGGGTTGAACTTGAGAGGGTTGGGAGGGTTTTAGGGGGGTCTGAGGGGATTTTGGGGGTTGTGAGAGGAACCGGGTGGGTCTGGGGGTTTGGGGAGTCTGAGGGAGTTTGGGGGGTTCTCAGGTAGGACTGGGGTAAATTTTGGGGGTCTCAGGTGGTTCTGACGGAGTTTGGGGGGGATCTCAGGTGGGTCTGGGGGTGGATTTGGAGGTCCCAGCCCCCCTTAAAACCCCCCTGTGCCCCACAGAGGGTCCCGCCATGGCGGTGCAGGAGCCCCGCCCCAACCACACCATCGACATCAACAACCTCAACGAGGGAGATCATCAAGGAGGTGAGGGAGGGCTGGGGGGCTGTCCCCATTGTCACCTGTCCTTGTCCCTGTGCAGACTGTCACCTGTCTCTGTGTCCCCATTATCACCTGTCCTTGTCACTGTCCCCAGAGCTGTCCCTGTGCCCTCAACTTGTCCCTATGGTTTCCTTGTCCATGCCATTGTCCCGTGTATCCCCAGAGCCAAAGCAGTCCCTGTCCCCATTGTCCTCATGGTCACCTGTCTCCACTGTCACCTGTTCCCATGGTGACCGTGCGGTCCCTGTGTGTCCCCAGAGCTGAACAAGTCCCTTTGTGTTCTCAGTGTTGCCTCTCCCCCTTGTCACCTGTCCCCACTGTCCCTGTGCTGTCCCCACTGTCCCTGTGCTGTCCCCAGTGTCACCGTGCTGTCCCTGTCTCCCCAGAGCTGAAGAAGTCCCTCTGTGCCATTTTCTCCCACTTTGGGCAGATTTTGGACATTTTGGGCTGGTGCAGTCTCCGCATGCGGGGCCAGGCCTTCGTCATGCTTGAGGAGATGAACAGTGCCAGCACTGGCCCGCGCTTCCCCTTCTACGGCAAACCCTTGGTGAGACAGAATCTGGGGCAAAGTACCGGGGCTTGGGGAAAAACCCAAGTCTGGGGAAAAATTTCTGAAATTCTGGGAAAAAGCCTGAAATCCTAATTAAAAAAAAAACTAAATCCCCTGGGATCACTCTCAAATTAAACTGGGAATAATCTCAAAGCTTCTCCTTCTACAGGAAGGCCATGGTGAGACACAAATTTGGGGGAAAATACCAAGATTTGGGGAAAGAATCTGAACCTTTGTATAAAAGTCTTGAAATTCTGGGGAAAATCCTGAATACCTGGAAAAAAACACAAAAATGCAGTGTCACGGTGTGACTTGGGTCTGCCAACCTTAATATATTTAATTTCTTTTTGAGACAGGACCCAGGAGTAGAGACAAGGCAGGCTCAAAACTTAAAAAGGTACAAGAAGAAATTTATTAATAATACAAAAAAAAAAGAATTAGAATTCACGGTAAAATTCCTAGATTGTTCCCTCCTCCCCTTCATTCTACATTTCTTACCAACCAACATACAGAGAGAACACTTCAGTCAGCTATACACTTAAATAATCAGTTCAGTTTACTTCAGAGAGAAAAGTCCCTTTTCTGGTTATGGCTTAGGGGGTGTCTTCACCTTCACAGCCTGCGTCCATCCGAGACCCACAGAACCATGAATTTTCCTCCCATTTACACAGTCCTTCCAGAGCCGTGTTATGGGTTACGTTACACACTTGGGGTATCACTTTTAAAGGCAGGCTGCCGAAATCAAAATTCTCTTCATCTGCTTCTCTATCAAATGTCTCTGTTCATATTCCAGTCCCAGAACAGAGAGAGCTCAATTTCCCCGAGGCAAAAAGTCTTCTACTCAAGCATCCAAACCTCCCCAAGTATATTTCACAGTTTAAAGGAACTTTAGTGAAGTCACAATCCCCACAGCCCACAAAAAAGGTTTTCAGCTACTTGCATCTTTTCAATCTCTTCCCACTAGGAACTTTGTCTTCATCCTGCTGACTTCTGTAGTCTCCATGCTTCATTTCTTCTCATTCAGGGGAACTCAGGGGTCCAGGATTCCATCCAGGCATAAAGTTACAATTGTATCCAGATTACAAAGAAACAAACGTGGGCAGATGGAGTTCTTTCTCTGCCATGTGGAAAGACGAGCCGAGCCCAGCTGGCAGGGCCGGGGCCATGTGGCCGGTGCTGGGGCCATGCGGAGCCCAGGGGCCCCCAAGCCAGGGGCTCCCACCCCTCCGGAGGCCGGGAACCGAAAGAGACAATCAACTCGATGCAACTGTGATTTGTGAAAGCGAAATAACTTTTTCATTGGTTTCCCGAGCTATCCGTCACCAAATCAGGTCTATCATTGGTGCAAGCAGCTCACAGGGGAAGCTCCCAGAGACGGGAGAGTGCGTCCCACTCCCCAGCCTCATGGAGCCATCCCTGAGGTGAAACCACCCCTCCCCCACACCATATGAAACCAACACATGCAGGTTCAAATATTCCTAAAATCCATCCTGGAACCTTCCAGAGCTTCCCCTTCTATGACAAACCTGTGGTCAGAGCCAAATCCTTTGGAAAAACACCTGAATTTTGGGAAAAATTCTGAAATTCTGGGAAAAACCCCACAAATTCTGGGAAAAAACCCAATATCAGATGTCCCCAAAATCCCACAAAAAAACCCCATCTCCAACCAGGAATGCTCCAAAATCCAACCAGGAGCTGCCCCAAAGCTTCCTCTGATAGAAGCAACTCATGGTGGGAGCTAAATCCTGGGAAAAATCCCCTGAAATTCTGGGGAAAATCCCCTGAAATTCTGGGAAAAAATCTGAACTCCAGCCAGGGATTCCCAAAAGTTTCCCTTCTATGCCAAGCCCACGATGAAACCTCAGATTCAACCTGGAACCCCCAAAATCTGTTGGAAACCCCCAAATCCCTCTGGGAACTCCCCTAAAATCTCTCTGAATTTCCCCCAAATTCCTCAGAAACTCCCAAATCCTCCCCAAATCTCTCGGAATTCCCTCAAATCCCTGAAAACCCCAAAATTCCCCAGAAATCCCTCAGAAACCCCCAGATCCCTGCTGGAAATGCCCCAAATTGCCTCCAAATCCTTCAGAATCCCCAAAATCCCTCCTGGAACTCCTCAAGTCCTTCAGAAACCCCCAAATCCTCTGGAACCTCCCAAAATCCTTTGGAAGCCCCAAAATCCTTCCTGGAAATTCCCTAATCCCTCAGAAATCCCTCAGAAACCCCAAAATCCCTCTTGGAACTCCCACCAAATCGCCCCCCAAACCCCTCAGAAACCCCCAAAATGTGGGAGGTGCTGTTGCAGAGGATCCAGTTCACCAAGAGGGACTCGACATCGCAGCCAAGATGAAGGGAACGCTCGTGGGGCTGGACGGGACAAGGGGCATAGGAACAGTGCCTGTGAGTTATTGGGGGTCAGCTGTGGGTCGGGGTGAGGGTTTGGGGGTCAGTTCTGGGGGTTTGGGGTCAGTTCTGGGGTCAGCTGTGGGGTTTGGGGGTCAGTTCTGGGGATTGGGATCAGGATCAGCAGCACAAACAGGGACAAGTGCAAGGCCAAGGGCGGGGACGCACCCGGCCCCAAAAAGGAACGGCACAGGGCACAGGGAGCTGTGCCTGTGAGTTATGGGGTCACTGAAGAGATTTGGGGTTATGGGATTTTGGGGGTCACTTACGGGATTTGGGGGTCATTTTATGGGATTTGGGATCGGTAATTTGGGGGTTCTGTCTATGCCTTTGGTAGAACTTTGAGTTGTTTTGGGGTAATTTTGGGGGTTCTCTCTGTGCTTTGGGGGTAACTTTGGGCTGTTTTGGGATAATTTGGGGTTCTCTGTGCTTTGGGGTAACTTTGGGCTGGTTTTGGGGTCTCTCCTCAGGGGTTGTCACCGCTGGCGCAGCCGCCCCAGATGCTGCCACACCTGGGGGGGAGCCGCCCTACATCCCCCTCCGGGCATGATCCCAGCCTGGGAATGGCCCCAAACCCTGGAATGGTTCCCATGCCAACCCCACAGCCTGGGAGTGACCCCATAACCAGAGTTATAGGGGATTTTTAGGGTTAATGGGACATTGATGGGGTTAATGGGGTCACATGATCCCACCCCAGGAATGGCCCCATCCCCAGGGAATTTGGAGTTTTTGGCAGATTTTTGGGGATTTTAGTGAGATTTTGGGGCGATGTTTTGGTGTGTATCCAGTGTGACTTTGGGCTGGTTTGCAGCTGATTTTGGCTGCTTTTTTTCTGATTTCTGGCTAATTTTGCTGATTTGGGGATGATTTGGGGCTGATTTTGGCTGATTATGGGGCTGATTTGGGCTGCCTTTTTGCTGATTTTTGGCTGATTCTGGCTGCTTTTTTGCTGATTTGGGGCTGATTTTTGGCTGATTTTGAGCTGATTTTGTCTGTTTTGGGGCTGATCTTTGCTGATTTTGCTGATTTTGTCTGATTTTTGGGTTGTTTCCCCGTTCCCGCAGCTGTCGGAGAACCCCCGAACCACATCCTGTTCCTGACCAAGCTCCCCGAGGAGAGCAAGGAGCTGATGCTGTCCATGCTCTTCCAGCAGTGAGAGCCAGGAATCGGAATTCAGAATTCCGGGGGCTGCGGGAGCTCAGAGTGGGGAGGGGGAGGAATTTTGGGGGAAATATCAGGATTTTGGGAGAGAATTTCAGGATTTTGGGGTGGTTTCTGGATTTTTGGAGGAATGTTTCTGGATTGAGGGGTGGGGGAATTTCTGGATTTTTGGGCAACATTCCTGAATTTTTGGGGGAACATTCCCAGGTTTTTTGGAGGAACGTCCCCAAACTTTTGGAGGGAACATTGCTGGGTTTTTAGGGGGAATGTTTTGAATTTTTAGGGAACACTTCTGAATTTTTGAGGGGACATTCCCAGGTTTGGGGGACCATTCCCGAATTTTTGAGGAACATTGCCACGTTTTTGAGGGAACATTTCTGAATTTTTGAGGGAATATTCCTGAATTTTTTGAGGGCCATTCCCAGGTGTTTTGGGGTACCATTCCTGTTTTGTTGGGGCAACATTCCTGGGGTTTTTGAGGGAACATTTCTGAATTTTGGGGAACATTTCTTCATTTTTGAGGGACCATTCCTGAATTATTTCAGGAATTCCCCAGGTCTTTTGGGGACCATTCACTGGTTTTTGTCGGGCCATTCCCGAATTTTGGGGTACCACTCCCAGGTTTTTGTGGTACCATTCCCAGATATTTTGGGGGCCATTCCCAAATTTTTGTGGTACCATTCCCAGGTTTTTGGAGACCATTCCCAGATTTTTGGAGACCATTCCGGGTTTTTTGGGGTACTATTCCTGATTTTTTGTGGTGCCATACCTGGGTTTTTTGTGCAACCATTCCCAGGTGTTTTTGGGGTATTATTCTCATGTTTTTGGGGACCATTCCCAGGTTTTTTGAGACCATTCCTGGGTTTTTTAGTGTACCATTCCCAGGTTTTTGTGGCAGCAATCCTGGGTTTTTGGGGTGCCATTCGAATTTTCGGGTACCATTCCCAGATTTTTGGGGACCATTCCCAAACTTTGTGGTACCATATCCGGGGTTTTTGGGGCTACCATTCCCAGATTGTTGTGGGGACCATTCCCAGGTTTTTGGGGGTATCATTCCCAGGTTTTTGGGGGACCATTCTAGGTTTTTGCAGTATCATTCCCAGGTTTTGGGGTGCCATTCAAGAATTTTTGTGGTAACATACCTGTTTTTGTGTATCATTCCCAGGTGTTTTGGGGACATTCCCAGGTTTTTGGGGACCATTCCCGGTTTTGGGCTGTCCCCTGACCCCGTTCCCCGTGCCAGGTTCCCGGGGTTCAAGGAGCTGCGCCTGGTGCCCCGGCGCCACGACATCTCCTTGGTGGAGTTGGACACCGAGGTGCAGGGGCGCCGCCCCTGCAGGGCTCCAAGATCACCCCAGAGCAACGCCACAAAGATCTCCTTCACCAAAAGTGACTCCAAACCTGCCCAAACACCCCAAAGCCGAAAAACCTGCCTGGATACCCCCAAAATTCCTGAGAAACGCCTCAAAAATCCCAGAGCAATGCCCCCAAAATTCCAGAGAAATGCCTGAAACCACCCCAATACTCCAAAACTACCCTAAAACACCCCAAAAATCCAGAGAAATGTCTCAAAACCGCCCTCAATACCCCAAAACTGCCCTGAAACACCCCAAATCCTTCAGGCTGCCCCAAAATCAACTAAAACACAAAATCCCATAGAAACACCCTAAAATCCCTCCAAACCACCCCAAAATTCCTCAAAGCTGCCCCCCAAATGTTCCAAAATTGCCAAAACCAGCCCAAACCACCAAAAATCCCAGAAAACTGCCCCAGAAATGGTCCTGACCCTGCCCCAAACCTCCCAGCTGCCCCACTCCCAGGTAAGTTCAGCTCGGACCAAATCCTCCTTTTATCCCAAAATCATTTTTTTTAAATCTCAAATCCTCCTTTTTTTCCAACCCCCAAATCCTTCTTTGTGCACCCCCAAATGTCCTTTTCAGACCCCCAAATTCTCCTTTTTCCCACTCAAATTCTTTTCACCCCCAAAATCTTTGTGCATCCCAAATTTCTTTTCCCACCCCAAATCTCCTTTTCCCCACCACAAATCCCTTTTCTCCCTCCCACAAAATCCCTTTCCTGTCCACCCCAAAATCTCCTTTTCCCACCCAAAATCTCCTTTTTCAATCCCAAAATCCCTTTCCCACCGAAATCCTGACCTCAAATCCTCAATCCCCCACTCTAAACCCTCTTT
>JAPFBE010000285.1:0-71968 GCA_034336665.1 Luscinia megarhynchos | reverse complement strand
GCGATGAGTCTTCAGTTGGGTGGGTTGGGTTGTGTCCTGCGACGTGTCCGATTGGGTTGGAGTTGGGTTGTGTCCCACCACGATGAGTATCAGATTAGGTTGGGTTGTTGTGTCCACCACGATGAGTGTCAGTTGGGTTGGGTGAATTTCAGTCCACGCAATGAGGGTCCGGATTGGGTTAAGGTTGCTGTATTGTCCACACCACCATGATGAGTGTCCAGGTGTGGTTGGGTTGCCGGGTGGGTTGTGTCCACCGCGATGAGTGTCCAGTTGCCTGGAGTCACCGCCTCACCACGGTGACACTCTGGGCGCATGCCAGCCGTTTGGCGCCGTCGCCTTCCACTCCCTCGCGTCAATCACCAAAACTGCTAAAACTCCCTGACCCCTCCTCTCTTCCTCTCCTCAAGCGCGTTTACTCGTGCCGATTCGCGCGGCGCGCGGCCTGAAGCGGTGCCGCCAGCGCGGCTATGGCGGCGGCGCCGCGCCATGCCCTGGAGCTCCCGGCCCTCCCCGCCACGGCATCCAGGCGCATGAGCCCGCGATGATGATGGCCCGCAAAGCCAGATGGCCGCGACGCCCACCTGCTACGACGCCAGCGCGTGGGACTGGCATCGCACACCGAAGGAGAAAGGGGCTCAGTGCGCGGCTATCGGGCAAATCCTCTGCCTGGCAGCAGCCGTCTTCTGCAGCGCGCAGCTGCGCGTACTTCCGCTAGGCCACTGATACCGCGCTTTCAGCACCAGTGACTTTGCAGGGCAGGGTGTGGTCAACAATGACCACTTCCTCTACTGGGCGCGAGGTAAAGCGGCGCCGCTGGAGGAGGTCTTGGCCCGGAGTGCACGCTGCCGCGTGGTGGAGCAGACCGGAGTTCATCGGCGCACCAGACCTTCCAGCCGCACGCGCAGCACGCGGCGCTGCAGCCCTACATCAGAGAGGGCGGCGGCACGCAGCTGGCGTCCGGCCGAAGCTCATGTACTTCTGCACACCGACCAGCTGGGGCTGGAGCAGGACTTTGAGCAGAAGCAGATGCCTCGGCGGCAGCTGCCGTGGGTGGAGCTGCGCTTCCTGCTCTGGCGACGGACGTCAGCCGCGGCGTGAACCGCAACTGGCGGCATATACAGCTCCGTTCGCTTCCAACCTCTACAACCAGCTGGGCCCAGAAGACCAAGAAGCCGTGGTGGTGGTGCTGACCAAGTCGCGGCGAGGGCGGAGCGCCACATCCGCTGACGCCACGCCACAAGGCCGTAAAGAAGAACGGCAGGTGGTAGAGACTCAGCGGCGGCTCCAGCGTCTAGCGTGGAGCTGAGCGCTTCAGCACTCCTGGTGCAGCAGTGGACAAGAGCCATGCAAAGCCGCTAAGATCATCCCCTCGCGGTGGCGCCAGCGGCAAGAGCCAGACAGGTGCCGCCGCCAAGGACAAGTACGCGGCTCGCCAGCCGCGTACGATGAGACCACTCACTGAAGGCCGGCCAGCGTCCAGCCCGCCAAGATGCAGCCGGCGCCCGAGGAATTACCAGGACTCACGACCTACCTGGAGGAAAGCACCTCCAAGGCCAAGAAGCTTCCTGCAGCACGTGCAAGCTGCCTCAAAAGCAGGAGCGCCATGCCGAGCGGGCGCCAAGCAGCATCTACCTGGCCAAGCTGCCGCCCAGGGCGCAGACGCTCTGGTGCCCGACCTGGGGCGAGATCTGACCACTGGAGTGACGCGCTCAAAGCCGAAGCTGCTGGAGGCCAAAGCCCGACTTCCTCAAGAGTGGTTCGTGGTGCTGGAGGAGGCGGCCATTGCGCCACCGGCCACGCGGACCGCGTGGACAACGAGCGCTATCGCTTCGACCTGCCGAGCCGGCGCCAGTAGCCGAAAGCAGCTCTACTGTAGCAGCACTCTGGAGAAGCTTCTTGCGCAACGCCCGAATCGCCGCGCCCATGAGAACCTGGAGAGCTTCGCGCCGCCACACCCGCAGAAGCCCTGGGAGGGAGCGCGCAGCTTCATCAAGGCGAGCGAGGACTTCTTACCTGTGGCTGGAGGAGTCGGTCACCACATGGAGACATCTACGGCAAGCACACCAGAAGCAGCTGATCGACGGGGCCAAGGGAGGATTTTCAGGAGCTGCTGCTGGAGTACTCTCGGAGCTCTTCTACGAGCTGGAGCTGGGCGCCAAGCCCAGCAGTGAGAAGATGGGCGACCATCCAGGAGGTGCTGGGGCAGACGTAGCGCTTCGCTACGCTGCAGAAGCTGCAGGCCGAAATGCCGGCCGCTCATCCTCAAGCTACATCCACTGCCGCCTACCACCCCACCAAGGAGACGCGGCAGCTAGCGCTCGATGCTGCGCGCGCGCTGCGGAGCAGCTGCTGGGCTCGCGCTTCATCCGGCAGCACCGGCAACCCGCTGGCCGCGTACCCGCGGCCGCGATCAACCTGGTGATCCTGGGTAAGGACGGGCTGGCGACTGTGCTGAGATCCAGGGCTCTGCACCAGCGGCGGCAAGTCGTCATCGAGGGTAAGATTAATGCGAGCTGCGTATACGACCGCTCCCGAAGAACCGTCACGATACGTCGCGCCTTCAGCGACGCCGACCTTCCAGCCGCCGCGGCTCTCGGCTCTCTAACTCAAAGAATTGGCTGTGTCCCTCGTGGTGGAGAGCGCTCGAGAAGAAGCAGCGAATGGCCGTGGGCGGTAGCGACAACCACCAGCGAAGCGCCAGCTGCCGTAGCGCTGATCCTGGTGAACAAGCGGCACCGTGGCGAAGCGCTAAAACCCTGATCAACGGGCGGGGCCTTGGTCGCTATGAAAAGCAGTCACGTCTTCCTGGACCCGCCTCGGCGACGCCGACTCACGACGCTAACATCAACGAAGCAGATGCATTGGTGCTCAAAGGGCTGCTTTCGGGCGCCAAAGCGCCAACTACCCTCAACCTGGTGGTCAGCGCCCTCGGCTCAGAGGACCAACGCCAGCGCGCCATTCTCTGCGTGGTGATTAATACCTGATGATGCGGCGGCGGCGTACCGAAGCGCGCCGGCGAAGGTCTGCTGCCCATCCTGCGAAGCAGCCGTGCCGGCTTCCGGCGCCCGAGGCGTGGCCGGCGATGCTGCTGGACATGGCCGATTGAAGCGCCAGCTGTCCGGCGTCAGAGCTGTCGCTATCTCCTACCATACCTCGCCGGGCTCTTGCCAAAACCGCCTGGTGCCGCGGCTACATGCGATCTTCTACGCCGCGGCGTAGCGCCTCGCTGGCCGCGCTTCTGGCGCCTTCACAACGGCGATGCAGGACATCGTGCCACGTCAGCTGGTGGCGGCTGGCCGGCAACCGACGACCTGCTGGACAACGGCGTAGACGCTGAGCAGGTGGCGAGGCGAAGAATCAGCGCCAGGAGATCCGGTAGCTTAGCCGTAACCAGCCTCGCGGGCAGCCCAGCCAAAGCCTGGGCGCCCAGCCTTCTTCAGGGCGCTCTGGACAAAGAAGAACATCGTGGAGAATACGCACATATGCGACAACGCCGCCTGGAGGCCTGCGGCGCCCGGCGGGCGTCTTCAACTTTCGCCAGCGCCCGTTCGCCCATTTCGACAACTCAACCTGCCGACTCGAGGGGCGACCCCGAGCCGCGCTGGCTACAGCCCCTTCGAAAGGAGCAGCCGCTGGCGGTGCTGCCGGCGCTGCCCAGGACCACTCAAGCTGTCCATGGGCTGGAGAACGCGGCGGCTTGTCCTTCATCTTGAGAACAAGCTCAACAACAAAGTCGCCGCCGCCCGTCAAGCCCAAACGCCCGTCCGCCGGCGTCAAAGAGGCGAGCTGGGCTACCTGGAGCAAAAGCCACCCAGCGGCGAACGCTGGCCTTCGGTGTCCTCCTCCGCCCTGGCTGCCCGTGGAGCTGCTTCGACCCTCTCGGACTCATGAGCCCATGGGCCCGTGTGGTGAAGCCGGGCGGGGAGGAGAACACATCTACTCGGTGTCACCTCCGGCCAGCACCCAGGGCAAGATCATCCGTCTTGGCATCAAAGATCAGCAGCGGCTCGGACAGCGAGATGGACACCAGCTGCATGGGCGGCCGCCCGACATCCCGCCGTGGCCAAGCAGCGGCTGTACCTTGATGGCAGCGGCACCGAGCCGAGATACCCGGCCCGGCCTGAGCAAGGCAGCGGCAGCGAGAGCTGGGCACCGAGGCAGGAAGAAGGGCGAGGCCGAGGCCCGAGGCAAGGCGGGTACAAAGGGGATGGGCATGGCGTGCAGGCCGGCAGGGATCGCGCAGAGAACATCTCAGAGCCCTCTTGGGACCACCAGGTGGGGCTGGGGGGTGAGGATGGGGATTGGGGGTGTCACTTTAGAGTGATGGTCAGGTCAGGAAGGTGGGAGATGGTGGGACACCCAGTGGTCATCCTAGTGCACCCCAAAACAAAGGAACATCCTCAGGAGCCTCAGGAGGGAGACCACCAAGGTGGGGCCGTTTTGGGGTGAGGATGGGGCTTAAGGGGATCATTTGGGGTGATGGTCATGCTCAGGGGAATGGTGGGACACCCAGTGGTCAGTGGTCAGTAGAGGATCCCAGGACAGAGACATCCTCAGGAGCCTCGGGAGGAGACCACCAAAGGTGGGGCTGGGGGTGAGGATGGGATGGGAGAGGGTCACTTTGGGGTGATGGTCAAGGTCAGGAGGGGTGGGAATGGGACACCCCAGTGGTCATCCCAGGGGTCAGTGGTCATCCCAATTTTTAGGACAAGAGAACATCCTCAGGAGCCTGCTTGGGACCACCAAGGTGGGGCTGGGGGGTGAGGATGGGGAGGGCTTGGAGGGTCATTTTGAGGTCATGTGGTCAAGCTCAGGGAATGGTGGGGACCCCAGTGGTCAGTGGTCAGTGGTCATCCCAGTGCACCCAGGACCAAAGGAGACATCCCAGGAGCCTGCGCCAGGACCACCAAGGTGGGGCTGGGGTGAGATGGGGTTTGGAGGTCATTTTGGGGTGATGGTGAAGCTCAAATGGTGGGAGATCCCAGTGGTCAGTGGTCATCCCAGGGGTCAGTAGAGGATCCCAGGACAAGGAACATCCTCAGGAGGAGGAGATCACCAAAGGTGGGAATTAGGATTTTGGGGGTGAGATGGAGGCTGGGAGGGGTCACTTTGAGGTGATGGTCAGCTCAAAGAGGAGTGGGAGAATCTAGTGGTCATCCCAGTGGTCAGTGGGAGCACCCAGGGGTCAGTGGAGGATCCCAGGAGGAGGAGGAACTTGCTGAGGATGATAAGGGAGAGTGGGATGAAGGTTTTTGGGGTCACTTTGGGGTCATGGTCAAGCTCAGGAATGGTGGGACTTACCCAGTGGTCATCAGTGGTCAGTGGTCAGTGGTCATCAGTGGTCAGTGGAGCACCAGAACTGAAGTGCTGAGGAGGGATGAGGAAGGTAGGATGAAAGTTTAGGGTCACTTTGGGGAGGTGATGGTTAAGGTCAGGAGGTGGAATGGTGGGACACCCCCAGTTAAATCGTCCATCCAAGGTCAGTGGGTATCTCCAGTGGTCAGTAAGTAGAATCAGGACGGAACATCCTCAGGAGCCTCAGGAGACCACCAAGGTGAGTGGATTTTGAAGTCTGTTTGGGGTAGGATGGGGCTTAGGGGTCATTTGGGGTGATGGTCATGCTCTAAAGGAATGGTGGGAGATCTAGGTGGTGCCAAGTGGTCCAGTGGTCATCCAAGTGGTCAGTGGAGCACCCAGGAGGAAGAACTTGCTGAGGAGGAGGATGAGGAAAGGTGGGATGAAGGTTTTGGGAATTACTAGGGTCATGTGATTGAAGCTCAGGGGAGGGTGGGACACTTGGTAGAATTCAGAAATTTTTCTGCAATTTTCTCTGGGAAATTTCTGGGATCTTCAAGATTTTCCCAGTTGTTTCTGGGATTTTCCTGGATTTTCTGATTTTCTGGGAATTCCTGTCATATTTTCTGGGATTTTCCTGGGGATTTTCTTGGGAATTCCTGGGAATTTCCGTCTTTTTCCCTGGGGATTTTCTGGAATTTTTCTGGATTTTTGGGGGATTTTCTTGGGAATTTCCTGTCATATTTCCTGGGGATTTTTCTGGGATTTCTATGATTTCCCATCATCTTCCTGGGATTTTTTGTGGAATTTTCCTGGGAATTTCCTGTCATTTTTTCTCTGGGATTTTCTGGGAATTTTCTATAGGATTTTCTAGGAACTTCGTCATTTTCCTATGGGATTTTCTGGAATTTTCCTGGAATTTCCTGTCATTTTTCTGGGATTTTCTGGAATTTTTCCTGGATTTTTCCTGGGAATTTCCCATCATTTTCCTAGGATTTTCTGGGATTTTCCAGGATTTTTCTGGGGATTTTCTAGAATTTCCTGTGTCATACTTTCTGGGATTTTCTGGAATTTTTCCTGGATTTTTCCAGGAATGTTTGGGAATTTTCTGAGAGTTTTGTCCAGAATTTTTGGTGATTTTTCTGGAATTTTTCCTGTGAGATTTCCTGGGATGCTTTTCCCATGAATTCCCATTAATTTTCCTGGGATTTTCCCATGAGATTTTCTGGGATTTTTCAGGAATTTTCTACCAAGGCCCTACCAAGAGATTTCTGACAATTTCCCAGGAATTTACTCAGGAGTTTCAGGATTTTCTGGGATTTTTCTGGAGTATTTTCCATGGAATTTTCTGGGGCTTTCCAGAACATTAACCCCAGGAATTTTCCGGTTTATTCGAGAATTTTCTGGGATTTTCCATTAATTTTCAAATTTTCATTACTTCCCCATGATTTTCCTGTGATTTCCCCTTAATTTCCCTGTGATTTTCCCATTAATTCCCCATGGTTTCTATTAATTCCATTGATTCCTCATTAATCCTCATTAATTTCCCATTTTATTTCCATACATTTTATTAATTCCCCATTAATAATCCCCATTAATTCCCATTAAATCCCCATTAATTCCCCATTAATTCAATTAATTCCCGTTAATCCCATTAATTTCAATTAATTCCCCACTCATTCCCATTCTGTTCCCATTAGTTTCCTTAATCCCATTAATTTCCTATTAGATTCCCATTATTTTCTCATTCATTCCTTGAATTCCCAATTGATTTCTCGTTAATTTCTCATTAATTTTAAGTGATTTTCCATTATTGCCCATTCATTTCCCCATTAATCCCCATTAATTTCCCATACATTTCCCATTAATCCCCATTCGTCCCCAATGGATTCCCATTAATTTCCCTTATATTTCCATTAATCTCCATTAATTTACATTTTTAAAATTTCCTTTTAATTCCCCATTGATTTCCAATTAATTCCCCATTAATTTTCCATGAGTTTCCTATTAATTCCCTTGATTCCTCATTAATTCCATACATTTCCATTAATTCCCATTATTTCCTATATATTTCCCATTAATTCCCATTTATTCCCCATTATTCCATTAATCACCCCTTAATCCCCATTATTTCCCCATTCCCCTTCCTATTAATTCCCATTCCTTAATTTCCATAGGTTTCCATTCCCTGATTCCTCATTTCCACCACATTTCCTATTAATTCCTCATTATTTCCATATATTTCCCATAAATTCCCATTTCCTTCCATATATTCCCCATTCATTTCAAATTCCCCATTAATCCCCTCCATTAATCCACATTAATTCCCCATTAATTCCCCATTAATCACCCCTTAATCCCCATTAATTTCAATTCCCCATTAATTCCCCATTAATTCCCATTAATTCCCCATTAATTCCCCATTATTTCCTATTAATTTCCTATAAGTTTCCTATCAACTCCCTATTGATTCCTCATTAATTTCCCATACATTTCCATTAATTCCTGTTAATTTCCCTGCCTTTCCATAAATTTATTTCCCATATATTCCCCATTAATTTCCCTAGATTCCCATTCAGTCCTCCATTAATCCCACACATTAATTCCCCATTAATTCCCCATTAATCACTTGTAATCCCCATTAATTTCCCTGAATTCCCCCATTAGTTCCATTTAAATTCTATTAAAGATTCCCCATTAATCCTCCATTAATCCCAATTCCCCATTAATTCCCCCATTAATCACCCCTTAATCCCCATTAATTTCCCTGGATTCTTCCATTAATTCCCCCATTAATTCCCCATTAATCCTCCATTAATCCCACATTAATTCCCCATTAATTCCCCCCCATTAATAATCACCCTTAATCCCCATTAATTTCCCTGGATTCCCCATTAACTCCCCATTGCTTCCCCATTAATTCCCCAATTCCCATTAATTTCCACTGGTTCCTAGTAATTCCCTATTGAGTTCCTCATTAATTTCCTATACATTTCCCATTAATTCCTAAATTAATTTTCCATATATTTCCCATTAATTCCCCCTTTATTACATTAATTCCCCATTAATTCCCTCTTAATTCTCATTAATCCCACATTAATTTCCCATTAAGTCCCCATTAATTTCCCATATATTTCCCATTAATCTCCCCATTAATTTCCAATTTTTTTCATAAATTCCTATTAGTTCCCCCCATTAATTTCCAATTAATTCCCATTAATTTCCATGAGTTTCCTATTAATTCCTATTCATTCCTCATTAATTTCTTATACATTTTCCCATTAATTCCCCATTAATTTCCATTTATTCCCCATTAATTCCCCATAATTTCTCATTAATTCCCCCATTGAGTTCCTCATTAATTCTCATTAATTCCCCATTTATTTCCCCTATATTTCCATTAATCTCCTATTAATTTCAATTTTTTTTAAATTGCCCTGTTCATTCCCCTTTGAACTCCAATTAATTCCCCATTTAAAATTTCCCACAGGTTTCCTATTCAATCCCTATTGATTCCTCATTAATTTCCCATATACATTTCCATTAATTCCCCCCACCATTAATTTCCATTTATTCCCATTTATTCCCCATTAATTCCCCATTAATTCCCCCATTAATCCTCCATTAATCCCACATTAATTCCCCCCATTAATTCCCCATTAATCACCCCTTAATCCCCATTAATTTCCCTGATTCCCCATTAACTCCCCATTAATTCCCCATTAATTCCCCATTAATTCCCTTCATTTCTATAGAAGTTTCCTATCAGTTCCTGATTCCTCATTAATTTCCCATACATTTCCCATTAATTCCCCATTAATTTCCCATGTATTTCCCATTAATTCCCCATTTATATCCATATATTTATTAGTTTCCCCATTAATTCCCATTCATTCCCATTGTTTCCCTATATTTCCCATTAATCTCATTGTTTCCATTTTTAAGTTTCCTATTGTTCCCATTCCATTTCCAATTAATTCCCATTAATTTCCCATGGGTTCCTATTAATTCCCTATTGATTCCTCATTAATTTCCCATACATTTCCCATTAATTCCCCATTAATTTCCTATATATTTCCCATTAATTCCCCATTTATTCCCCATTAATTCCCCCATTAATCACCCTGTAATCCCCATTAATTTCCCTAGGATTCCCCCACACCCCATTAATTCCCCATTAATTCCCCAATTAATTCCCTATTAATTTCCATGAGTTTCCTATTAATTCCTATTGATTCTCCTCAATGTGTTCCCATGCATTTCCCATTGGTCCCCATTAATTTCCCATGTATTTCCCATTAATTCCCATTTATATCCATATATTCTACATTGTTTCCTAGTTCCCATTAATTCCCCATTAATTTCTTATTTTCCCGTGTCTCCATTAATTTCCATTTCGTTTCTATTGGTCCCCATTAGTTTGGATAATTTCATTAATTTCCCATGGGTTTCTATTGATTCCTATTGGAGTTCCTCATTTAATTTCCCATGGGCTTCCATTTAATTCATTAGTTTTCCATATATATTTCCCATTAATTCCCCCATTTATTCCCCATTAGTTCCCCATTGGGTCCCTATTAATCCTCCATTAATCCATATATTTCATTAATTCCCCATTTATTTCCATATATTCCCCCATTAATTTCTCTCCCTGGATTCCCCATTAATTCCCATTGAATTCCTATTAATTTCCCATGCATTTCCCATTAATTCCCATTAGATTCCTATTAATCCTCCATTAATCCACATTGATTCCCCCATAAGCCCATTATTTCCCTGGATTCCCCATTAGCTCATTGTTTATTTAGATTCCCATTAATTCCCTATTAATTCCCCCATACATTTTCCCATTAATCCCCATTCATCCCCATTAATCCCCACTATTTCCCCTTTCGTTTCAATCAATCTGGTTGCTATCCCATAATTTCCCTCCCTTTCTCCCCTCAGAGCCCAAGGCCAAGGAGACTTGCGACCATCCCTGTCCAAGGGCCCGTGGAGCAAGCTACTTCGGGGTTCCCCTGGCCCAGCGTGAGGTGACCCCAGGCTGACCCCATCCCCATCTTCGCCGAGCTGCATCCAGTACATCGAGGCCACTGGTCAGTCTGGGAGTTCAGGAGAGTTAAGAGGAGATTTTAGGGTACACACTGGGAATTTTTTAGGGATTTTTGGGATTTTTGGTGAATTTTTATGGATTTTTCTGGTTACTAGCGATTTTTGAGGATTCTTCGGTAGCTGCATCCAGTACATCAAGGGCCACTGGTCAGTCCTGGGATTCTTGGGAAGTGGGGGAATTTTAAGAAGATTTTTAAGGATTTTTGGGATTTTTGGGATTTTGTGAATTTTTATGAATTTTTTCTGGATTTTTAAGCGTTTTTAGGGTTCATCGGCTGCATCCAATTACATCGAGGCCACTGGATTGATCTGGCTGATTTTGGAGGGAATTTTTGAGTATTTTTTTGTGAATTTTTAGGGGTTTTTGGCAATTTTTTTGGGAATTTTTGGAATTTTGAATTTTGGGATTTTGGGTAAGATTTTAGGAATTTTCAGATTTTTTTAAGCGATTTTTTAGGGTTCATCGGTAGCTGCATCCAATTACATCGAGGCCACTGGTCAGTCTAGAATCAGAAATTTCAGGAATTTTAAGATTTTTTAGTTTTTAAGATTTTGGGATTTTTGAGTGAATTTTTGGAATTTTTAGGAATTTTTTGGAATTTTGGGGGATTTAAAAAGGGTTTTAAGGGGTTTCTTGAGGATGCATTAGTCCAGTCTGGGGGAAATCCAAGAATTTTCTAGGAAATTTTAAGAGATTTTAGGAATTTTGAGAATTTTGGGAATTTTTGGGAATTTTCTGGGAAATTTTAGGATTTTTGGAATTTTTGGGGGATTTTAAGGAGTCTTTAGAGTCTCTAGGGTTCATTGAGTGCGTTAGCCAGTCTGGAAATCCAGGGTGCAAGATTTTAGGAATTTTGGAGATTACAGATTTTTCAAGATTACCGGATTTTGGGGATTTTGGGAATTTTAAAGATTTTAAAGTTTTTTTTTTATTTTAAGGGTTTTCTGCAGGGTTTTAGGGTTCCATCAAGTCACCAGCGATTCCAGGTCACAGATCAGTCAAGAAATTTAGAGATTTTGGGGAATTTGATCCCAAAATTTGGAATTACAGGTTTAGAAATTTTTTGGGAATTTGATTTTAAGGAATACAGGAATTTTTGTGACTTTTCAAAATTTTAGGATTTTACCGAGGACCACGGTTTTGCTTGCAATTTTAAAGGTTTTTAGGAATTTTGGGATTTTGGATTTAGGGGGAAATTTTTTTGGATTTTAAAGGTTTTTTTAGCGGAGCAGTTTTTTGGTTTTAGGGGATTTTGATATTCTGGGTTTTTTTTAAAAGTGAGATTTTGGGCTAATTTGGATTAATTATTCCTAAATTTTCCCTTATTTCTTCAATTCTATTTTTTAATATGCTTTTTGAGGTGTTTTATTTGAGATTTAGAGATTTTTTGGGGGAAAAACAAATCCCTAAATTTAATTCTTCATCCTAAAACCTTAAAATTTCCCCTTAAAATTCCAAAAAAATTTATTTTCCCATTTTCCCCCTAAAATCCTCTTTGATGGTGACAGAATTCTAAGAAAACAGAGAATTTGGGAAATTTGGGAGATTTGGGATTTTGGGTTTTGGCGGGGCTGAGAATTACCGGAGGGATTTATCGGGAGTCCGAGGTAACCTTTAGAAGTCTAGCTCAGCAGGAGAATCAGCCAGAGTTCAAATAAGGCAAAATGCAAAATCCCAAATTGCAGGCTTCAAATTTAAATTAAATCCCTTCAGTAACAATTCCCATTTTTTTGCTCTAAAATTCCTGATTTTTACATAAATCCTGATTTTTTTTACCCCAAAATTCCCTGATTTTTACTCCAAAATTCCTATTTTTTTTTTACCCTAAAATTCTGTTTTTTAAAATTCCTAATTTTTTGTCCCAATTCCTGAGTTTTTACTCCAAATCCTGATTTTTTACCCCCAAAATTCCTGTTTTTCCCTAAAGTTCCTATTTTTTACTCCAGAAATCCTGATTTTTTTTATTCAATCTGTTTCTTACCCCCAAATTGTTTTAATTTCATTTTTTTTACTCCAAATCCTGAGTTTTGTCCCAAAAATTCCTAGGATTTTAAGCCAAAATTTCTCTTTTTTTCTCGATTCCTGGGATTTTTTTACTCCAAATTCCTCTTTTTTACACAAATTTCCCATTTTTTACCTCAAATCCTGACTTTAAATTCCTAGGTTTTACCCCAAAATTCCTGATTTTTACTCAAAATTCCTTTTTGTAGTCCCAATTTTTCTTTCCACAAATTTTTAAATTCCTGATTTTTTCACCTAAATTCCAGGTTTTCTCGTCTGATTTTTAATTTTTACTCCAGAATTCCTGATTTTTACTTAAAATTCCTGGTCTTTTTTTCCCCAAAATTCCAATTTTTTACTCCAAATCTGATTTTTTTACCCCAAAATTCCCATTTTTACCCCAAAATTCCTGTTTTTTTACCCTAAAATTCCTGATTTTTTTACCTCAAATCCTGATTTTTTACCCCAAAATTCCAATTTTTTACTCAGAATTCCTGATTTTTACCCCAAAATTCCTGGTCACCCAAAATTCAATTTTTTACTCCAAATCCTGATTTTTTACCCCAAATTTCCTGGGATTTTTACCCCCAAAATTCCCATTTTTACTCCAGAATTCTGATTTTTACCCTAAATTCCATTTTTACCTAAATTCTCTTTTTATTCCCAATTCCTGATTTTTTACTCCCAAATCCTGATTTTTACCCCCAAAATTACTAATTTTGTTGCTCCAGAATTTCTGATTTTTACTCCAAATTCCTCATTTTTTACCCCAAAATTCCCATTTTATACCTCAAATCTGGTTTCCCAAAATTCCTAATTTTTTACTCCAGAATTCCTGATTTTTACCCCAAAATTCCTGATTTTTTTTTTTTCTCAGAAATGTTGATTTTACCTCAAATCTGATTTTTTTTTACCCCAAATTCCTGATTTTTGCTCCAGAATTCCTGATATTTTACCCTAGAATTCCAGATTTTTCCCCAAAATTCCTGATTTTTACCCCAAAATTCCTGGTTGTCCCAATTCTTGATTTTAACCCAAATTCCTGATTTTTTCTGGATTTTCCTGGGATTTTACCCTTAAAATTCCACTGATTTTTGGGGCCTAAAATTCCAGAATTTCAGGGCTGGAATTCCTCCCAAAAAATTCTCATTTTTTTCATGGAATTTCTCCCATTCCCAAGGAAGTTTCTCACCCCAATCCCCAGAATTCCCTGAATTTTTTCCTGGGATTTTGGGGTTTAATTTCAATTGCAGGGGTTAAAATTCAGAATTTTTAGGAGTTTTAATCCAATTTTGGCTGAAATTCAGGATTTTGGTCATTGAATTTCAGAGGTATTGAAATTCCCCAAAATTCCCATTTTTTCACCCCAATTTTCCATGGAATTTCTCCTCAATCCCAAGGAAATTTCTCTCCCAATTCCCAATTCCTGGATTTTTTTTTTCCCTGGCATTTTGAACTTTTAATTCCCAATTTTAGCACTGAAATTCAGAATTTTGGGGTTAAAATTCATTTAGGACTGGAATCCCAAAATTTATTTTTCACTCAATTTTCCTGCACAATTTCCCCATTCCCAAATTTTCCCCAAAATTCTATGAATTTTTCCTGGGTTCTTCTTGGTTTTTTAATTCCAATTTTGGGATTCAAAATTCAGGATTTTGGGGGTTAAAATTCAGGATTTCAGGGCTGGAACCTCCCATAAAAATCCCGATTTTTTCCCGATTTTTCCCGATTTTTCCCGATTTTCCCCATTTTTCCCAATTTCCCCAACTTTCCCTACGTTTCATTCCCAAAGGGATTTTCCCCAAAATTCCCACTGATTTTTTTTTCCTGATTTTTCCCTCTCAGACCCTTGTGGGCTGGACCTGGCGAGAAAAGGATTTCAGGGCTGGAATTCCCCCAAAATTCCCATTTTTTCACCCCAATTTTTCCATGGAATTTCTTCAATTCAAAATTTCTACCCCAATCTTAGAATTCCCTGGATTTTCCCTGGGATTTGGGGTTTTTAATTCAATTTTGGGGTTAAAATTCAGGATTTTGGGGTTAAGTCAGGATTTTGGGACTGGAATCTCCCACAAAATTCCCATTTTTTCACTCCAGATTTTCTGCATTTGTTTCCCAGGGTTTTTCCTCCAAAATTCTATGAATTTTTCCTGGGAGTTCTTAGGGTTTTAATTCCAATTTTGGGGTTAAAATTCAGGATTTTGGGAGTTAAAATTCCCAGGATTTCAGGGCAGGAACCTCCATAAAATCCCGATTTTTCCCCGATTTTCCCCAATTTTCCCCCAACTTTCCCCTGCATTTCCCCATTCCCAAAGGGATTTCCCCCAAAATTCCTGATTTTTTCCTGATTTTTTTTTTCCTCTCCAGACCAGGGGCTGGACCCCACCAGCTTGAAAGGATTTCCAGGGCTCATTCCCCCAAAATTCCATTTTTTCACCCCAATTTTTCCTTAAGATTTCTCCAATCCCAAGAAATTTCTCTTAATTCCCAAATTCCCTGGATTTTCCTGGGATCTTTGGCATTTTAGGGCTTTAATTCCAATTTTTGAGGTTAAGATTCAGGATTTCCGGAACCCGGAATCTCCATAAAAATCCCGATTTTTTTCCCGATTTTTTCCCCAATTTTTCTCCCCAAACTTTCCACTGCATTTTCCCCATTCCAAAGTTTCCCCAAAATTCCTGATTTTTTCCTGATTGCTTTTCCTCTCGGACCGCGAATGGACCTGGCAGAAGGATTTCACCCGATCAACGTGGCGAGGCATATAGAAAGTTTTTCAGACTACCCGGAACCGCTGGTGCCTTCTGGGCTCTGGCTGGGCTGGTGAGCCACAGTGGTGAGTCCCGGACCCCAAATTCCCAAATTCCCAGCATTCCCAGGTTTCTCAAAGAATCCCTTTCCCCAAAAATTCCCATTCTGAGCCAAAATTCCCATTTTCCCCAAAATTCTTTTTCCCTTTTTCCCAAAAAGTACCCATTTTGCCATTAAAAACCCAAATTCCCAACATTCCCAACATTCCCAGGTTTCTCCAAGAAATCCCCTTTTCCCAAAATCCCATTCTTGACCCCAAAATCTCCCATTTTGCCATTAAAATTCAAATTCCCAGATTCCCAACATTCCCAGGTTTCTCAAAAGAAATCCTTTTTTTCCCAAAATCCCATTCTTGTTGACCAAAAGTCCCATTTTCCCAAAAATCCCATTTTAAAATTCCCTTTTTTCCCAAAAATCCCCAAAATCCCATTTCTCCGTTCCCAAATTCCCAAAATCCCATTTTCACCCCAAATTTTCATTTCAGAGATCAATGGCCGGAACAAGCTGCTGGTAAATCGGGGCGGTCTTTCTTGGGGTCCAGCGGAGAATTACGGATTTTCAAATCGTGCTCGGCGCTCACCTCAACAGGTACTGAAATCTGGGGGTTTGAACGATTTTGGAACAATTTAGATTTTTAGGGATTTTTAGAGATTTTGGAATTTTTGGCGATTTCGCTGATTTTAATTTTGAGATTTTTGCGAATTTTGTGGATTTTACCCGATTTTTTATAAATTGCCAAATTTTAAAATTTTTTTTTTCTTAATTCAGAAGAAATTTAAGGTTTGGGGTTTCGAGATTTTGGCCCGATTTTTAGGCTGATTTTTAAATTTTGAGATTTTTACGAATTTTGTGGTTTTACCGATTTTTACCAAGTTTTGCCAATTTTAAGAATTTTTTTCTTAATTTCCAGAAGAATTTTTAGGGATTTTGAGGTTTTAATTAATTTTAAGGTGATTTTTGGTGATTTTTGGCGATTTTCGGCATAATTTTAAGTTACCGATTTTTGTGGATTTTTACCGATTTTTCACCAAAGTTTTTTTGCCTTGAATTTTAAGTTTTTTTTCTTAATTTCAGAAGAGATTTTTAGGGATTTTTCAGGTTTTCGATGGGATTTTTGGTGATTTTTGCTGACTTTTCGTAGCTTTTCGGCGCATAATTTTTCGAGATTTTGCAATTTTTGTGGATTTTTTACCCAGGATGCCAATTTTAAAAATTTATTTTTTTTCTTAATTTCAGAAGAGATTTTTGAGTTTTAGAGGAGTTTTTCGAGGAATTTTGGGTGATTTTTGGTGGATTACCGCCAAATTTTCGGCGCAGTTACGAGATTTTTACCGCAATTTTGATGGATTTTTACCGATTTTTACCAAGTTTTTGCCAATTTTAAGAATTTTTTCTTAATTTCAGAAGAATTACAGGGATTTTTGAGGTTTTAGAGAATTTTTAAGAATTGATTTTTTGAGAGTGATTTGCAAAGGCGATTTTTTAAAACTCAATTTTTTCAGATTTTTGCAATTTTGTGGATTTTTGCAAGTTTTGCCAATTTTTAAAGAACCTCTTAATTTCAGAAGATTTTTTAGGGATTTTTGAGGGTTTTCGAGGAATTTTTAGGGTGATTTTGGTGCAAAGATTGATTTTTAGCGATTTTTCAGCATGATTTTGAGATTACCTGCAGATTTTTTGTGGCTTTTTACCGATTTACTACCATAGGATTTTTTTGCTAATTTTTAAAATTTTTCTTAATTTCCAGAAGAATTTTTTAGGGATTTTTGAGGTTTTGGAACAATTTTTGATGATTTTTTGGTGATTTTTGAGATTTTTTCTACAAATTTTGCAAATTTTAGCAATTTTTTGCCAATTTTCTTTTATTTTACTTTAAATTTCAGAAGAGATTTTTAGGAAATTTTTGAGATTTTATTGCAGAAATTTTGCAAATTTTTAACTTTTTTACCAATTTTTTTAATATTTTCTTTAAATTTCAGAAGAATTTTTAGGGTTTTATGAGATTTTTTGAGATTTTTGAGGGTTTTGGCAATTTTGGTGATTTTTTGGTGATTTTTGGGTGATTTTTTTGAGATTTTTTTTCTACAAATTTTGCAAATTTTTAGCAATTTTTGCCAATTTTTAAAATTTTTCTATAAATTCGAGTAGAATTTTTAGGGATTTTTGAGACTTTTGGGTGATTTTTTTGTGATTTTTGTTGATTTTTGGCATTTTTCTGCAATTTCCTTGAGATTTTTGGTAGAAATTTTGCAAATTTTAGCAAATTTTAAGAGAATTTTTAAAATTTTTCTTTTTAATTTCAGAAGAATTTTTCTAGATTTTTCTTTTGGTAATTTTGGTTATTTTTTGTGATTTTTCCATAGAGATTTTTGAGACCTTTTTACCAATTTTTTGTAATTTTTTGCCAATTTTTGCTAATTTTTTTATTTTCTTTAAGTTTCAAAAGAATTTTTTAGGGTTTTTAGAGATTTTTGAGATTTTTTGAGGTTTTTTGGCAATTTTGAGGTGATTTTTTGAGGTGATTTTTGGGTGATTTTTTTGAGATTTTTTCACAAATTTTGCAAATTTTAGCAATTTTTTTGCCAATTTTAAAATTTTTTCTATAAATGTCAGTAGAATTTTTAGGGATTTTTGAGATTTTTTGGTGATTTTTTGGTGATTTTTGTTGATTTTGGCATTTTTCTGCAATTTTCTTGAGATTTTTGTGGAAATTTTGCAAATTTTTAGCAATTTTTTAGACAATTTTTAAAATTTTTTCTTTAAATTTCAGAAGAATTTTTTTAAGATTTTCTTTTGGTCATTTTTGGATATTTTTGAGGTGATTTTTTAGCAAATTTTTGGAGATTTTTTTGCAATTTTTTGCCAATTTTTGCCAATTTTTTATTTTTCTTTAAGTATCAGAAGAATTTTTAGGGATTTTTGAGATTTTTTGAGAATTCTTTGAGATTTTTTGGTGATTTTAGGTGATTTTTTGGTGACTTTTTGGTGATTTTTTGCAGAAATTTCTGCAAATTTTTAACACATTTTAATCAATTTTTTATTATATTTTCTTAAAATATCAGAATAATTTTTAAGGATTTTTTTGAGATTTTTTTTGAGATTTTTTGAGGGGTTTTTTGGCAATTTTTGGTGATTTTTTGATGGTTTTTTAGGGATTTTTTGGGAATTTTTTGAGATTTTTTGGGCGATTTTTTGGAGATTTTTTTTGCGGATTTTTTGCCAATTTTTTACCAATTTTTTTGCCAATTTTTAAATATTTTTCTTTAAATTTCAGAAGAATTTTTTCAGATTATTTTTGAGGTTTTTTGAGGATTTTTTGGTGATTTTTCTGCGATTTTTACTTAGAAATTTTTTGAATTTTTTGCCAATTTTTTTGCCAATTATTTTGTTTTTCATTAAATTTCAGAAGAATTTTTAGGGATTTTTGAGGTTTTTGATAATTTTTTGGGTGATTTTGGTGATTTTTGGGTGATTTTTTCTTGAACTTTTTTGAAATTTTTTTGCAATTTTTTGCCAAAATTTTTATAAATTTTGCCAATTTTTAAAAATTTTTATTTAAATATCCACAGAATTTTTTAGTGATTTTTGAGATTTTTTAAGATTTTTTGGGCAATTTTTTGGTGATCTTTTTGAGATTTTTTGCTTGAAATTTTTAGCAATTTTTTTGCCAATTTTAAAAATTTTCTATAAATTTCAGTAGAATATTTAGGGATTTTCTGAGATTTTTGAGATATTTTGGCCAATTTGGGATGATTTTTTGGGCAATTTTTGGTGATTTTTAGAGATTTTTGCAACTTTTGCCAATTTTTTTTGCCAATTTTAAAATTTTTCTTTAAATTTCTGACTAATTTTAGGGATTTTTTGAGATTTTTGAGGGCTTTTTGGCAAATTTTGGTGATTTTGCTGATTTTTGGCGATTTTTCTTTAATTTTTTTAAGATCTTTTTACTGGGATTTTTGCCAATTTTTTTTAATATCAAGAATTTTAGTGATTTTTTGAGATTTTTTGGTGATTTTTGGTAATTTTTTGGTGATTTCTCTGCGATTTTTTTGTGGAAATTTTGCAATTTTACCAATTTTTAGCAGTTTTTTCTATTTTTCTTTAAATTTCAGAACAATTTTAGGGATTTTTAGAGATTTTTTGAGATTTTTTGGGCAATTTTAGCGATTTTTTATTGTGTTTTTGAGATTTTTGAGAATTTTTTAATGAGTGCAATTTTTAACCAATTTTAAAAATTTTTTTAAATTTCAGAAGAATTTTTATTGATTTTTGAGAATTTTTAGGGTGATTTTTTGGCAATTTTTCACAAATTTTTGAAATAATTTTGCAATTTTTTCCAATTTTTTTGCCAATTTTTTTAATTTTTTCTTTAAATTTCAGAAGGATTTTTAGGGATTTTTTAGATTTTTTGGGCAATTTTTGGTGATTTTTTAGGTGATTTTGGTGCTTTTTTCAATTTTTTGCAAATTTTTGAGATTTTTGTGGATTTTTTGCGGATTTTTTGCCAATTTTTCACTGAATTTTTTGCAAATTTTAAAAATTTTTCTTTAAATTTCAGGAGGAATTTTTAGGGATTTTTGAAGAATTTTGGGACTTTTGGAGAATTTTTCAGGGGGTTTTTTGGGCAATTTTGGAATTTTTGTGATTTTTGACTGATTTTTGGTGATTTTTTTTGTGGTGTTTTTACAAATTTTTGGATTTTTGTAATTTTTGGGAGGATTTTTGGGTATTTTTTTAGAATTTTTGGGGATTGTTTTGAGAATTTTCAGGGATTTTTTGGCAATTTTTGGGGCGATTTTTTGGTGAATTTTGGCTTTTTTCCCGGATTTTTTGTTATTTTTTGCTAATTTTTTTTAACTTTTCTGTCAATTTCAGAAGAATTTTTTAGGAATTTTTGGAAGCATTTTGGGGCTTTTTGAGAATTTTCAGGGATTTTTGAGGGAGCTTTTGGGGATTTTTTGAGGGGGTATTTTTGTGATTTTGTGCATTTTTTGTTCATTTTTTTCACAATTTTTGGAAATTTTTTTATTTTTTGGGAGAATTTTGAGGGAATTTTTTAAAAAAATTTTGGCTATTTTTTGAAATTTTTCTTTGATATTCAGCAGAACTTTTAAGGATTTTTTTGGAGAATTTTGGGGGTTTTTCTTGAATTTTTGGAGATTTTTTTGGGGGAATTTTTGCAAATTTTTTACCAAATTTTTATGGCCAATTTTTCGGGATTTTTGTTTTAATTTCAGAAGAATTTTTTTAGGAGTTTATTTTTGGAGAATTTTGGGGATTTTTTGAGATTTTTTTTTTATTTCTTTGGGGATTTTTTGCAAAATTTTTTGAAATTTTCTTTGAATTTTTAGAGATTTTTAGGAATATTTTTGAGAATTTTTTGGGTGATTTTTGGGGATTTTTTGGTGATTTTTTTTGACTTTTTGTTTGAATTTCAGAACAATTTTGGGATTTTTTGGAAGATTTGGGGGATTTTTTTGCAAATTTTTGCAATTTAAAAAATTTTAGCAATTAAAAAAAATTTTTTTAGAACTTGGGGAGGATTTTCAGGGATTTTTTTGGAGATTTTTTTGGGGGTATAATTAATTTTTTTGAAGATTTTTTTGTGATTTTTTCCCCAAATTTTTGAAAATTTTTGTCACTTTTAGAAAGAATTTTTTGGGGGTTGTTTTTGGAGGAATTTGGGGATTTTTGCTAAATTTTTTAGGATTTTTTGGGGAATTTTTGGAGAATTTTTGGCAATTTTAAAATATTTTTCCTTTTAGTTTCAGGAGAATTTTTGGGAAGAATTTTTGGGAAGAATTTTAGGGATTTTTACACAAATTTTGGGGGATTTTTTGAAAATTTTTGGCAATTTTGGTGAATTTTTACAAGATTTTGGAAACTTTTTGGGGATTTTTCAGGAATTTTTAAATATTTTTGTGGGGGATTTTTTGGAGATTTTTTGTGATTTTTGAGGGGATTTTTTGGAATTTTTCTTTTAATTTTGGGAGAACTTTCAGGGATTTTTGGGAAAATTTTGGGGATTTTTTGTGAATTTTTGGGGTCTTTTTTTTCAATTTTTTTTTGCAATTTTGGGGGAAATTTTTGGAAATTTTTGGCAATTTTTTTTGGAATTTTTAATTAATTTCAGGAGAATTTTCATGGGATTTTTGGGAGAATTTTGGGGATTTTTTGCAAATTTTTGAGATTTTTTGGGAGGTTTTTTTGGGTGATTTTCGGGAATTTTTGGCAATTTTTTGGGGTTTTTTTGGCAATTTTTTAATAATTTTTCCTCTAATTTCAGGAGAATTTTTGGAGAATTTTTTGGGAACTTTTTGAATTTTTTGTGAATTTTTTTGAAATTTATTTTAAAATTCCTTTGAATTTTTAGGGCAATTTTGGGGGAAATTTGAGGAATTTTTGGGGGATTTTTTTGGGCTGTTTAAAGGAATTTTTAGGGGAATTTTGGAGACATTTTTTGAGAATTTTTTCTAAATTTTTAGGAATTTTTGGGGAATATTTTGGGGAAATTTTGGACAGTTTTTGTCAACTTTGGAGCCATTTTTTGGGAATTTTTGGGGAATTTTTGTGGATTTTTTGGGAATATTTTTGGACAATTTCTCGGCAATTTTGGGTCATTTTCTGTGAATTTTTAGGATTTTTTTTTAATATTTTGGGCAATTTTGGGGCATTTTTTGAGAATTTTTGAGGAATTTTTTGGGAATAATTTGGGAATATTTGGGGCAATTTCTCAGCAATTTTGGGGCATTTTTGGGGAATATTTTGTGAATTTTTGAGGAAATTTTTTGCAAATTTTCGAAGAATTTTTTGGGAATATTTTGGGGAATTTTGGACAATTTTTTGTAAAATTTGGGGCCAGTTTTTGTGAATTTTTTGGGAATATTTGGGGAATATTTTGGACAAATTCTCTGCAATTTTGGGGCATTTTGTGTGAATTTTTAGGATTTTTTTTATTATTATTTTGGGCAATTTTGGGCCATTTTTTGGGAATTTTTGAGGAACATTTTGGGGAAATTTTGGGTCACTTGGTGTTAATTTTGGAGGAATTTTTGGGAATATTTTAGGACAATTTCTTGGCAATTTTGGGGCATTTTTTGGGAATTTTTGAGGAATATTTTGGGCAGTTTCTCAGCAATTTTGGGGTCAGTTTTTGGGAATTTTTGGTGATTTTTTTGGGGAAGTTTTTGGGGAAATTTTGGGCAATTTTGGGGACATTTTTTGGCTGATTTTTTGGGAAATTTGGAGGCGATTTTTGGCCAAATTTTGGGGGTTTTTTTGCATGTGCTGATCCCTGAGTGACCCTGAATGACCCCTGAGTGACCATTGAGTGACCCCTGAGTGACCTCTGAGTGACCCTGAGTGACCTCTGAATGACCCCCTGAGTGACCCCCTGAGTGACCCCTGAGTGACCATTGAGTGACCCCTGAGTGACCTCTGAGTGACCCCTGAGTGACCCCTGAGTGACCCTGAGTGACCCCTGAGTGACCCTGAGTGACCCCTGAGTGACCCCTGAGTGACCCCTGAGTGACCCTTGACTGACCCCTGAGTGACCATTGGGTGACCCCTGAGTGACCCTGAGTGACCATTGAGTGACCCCTGAGTGACCCTGAGTGACCACTGAGTGACCCCCTGAGTGACCAATGAGTGACCCCTGAGTGACCCTGAGGGACCCCCTGAGTGACCCGGAGTGACCCCTGAGTGACCATTGAGTGACCCCTGAGTGACCCTGAGTGACCACTGACCCCTGAGTGACCAATGAGTGACCCCCTGAGTGACCCAGTGACCCCTGAGTGACCATTGAGTCACCCCTGAATGACCTCTGAGTGACCCTGAGTGACCACTGAGTGACCATTGAGTGACCACTGACCCCTCAGTGACCCCTGAGTGACCTGAGTGACCCGAGTGACCCTGTGTGACCCCTGAGTGACCACTGACCACTGAGTGTCCTGAGTGACCCCTGAGTGACCGAGTGACCAGTGGGTGACCCTGAGTGACCAATGAGTGACTGAGTGACCCGAGTGACCATTGAGTGACCCCTGAGTGACCCCTGAGTGACCCATGAGTGACCCTGAGTGACCCCTGAGTGACCCATGAGTGAGCAATGAGTGACTGAGTGACCCCTGAGTGACCATTGACCCCTGAGTGACCAGTGAGTGACCCCTGAGTGACCAATGAGTGACTGAGTGACCCCTGAGTGACCATTGAGTGACCCCTGAGTGACCCATGAGTGACCCATGAGTGACCAATGAGTGACTGACCCCTGAGTGACCCCGGAGTGACCATTGAGTGACCCCTGAGTGACCCCTGAGTGACCATTGAGTGACCCCTGAGTGACCCTGAGTGACCATTGAGTGACTGAGGGACCCTTGAGTGACCATTGAGTGACCACTGACCACTGGAGTGTTCTGAGTGACCAGTGAGTGACCCCTGACTGACCCTAAGTGACCCGAGTGACCATTGAGTGACCTTGAGTGACCCTTGTGTGACCTTGAGTGACTCTGAGTGACCATTGAGTGACCACTGACCACTGAGTGTCCGGAGTGACCCTGAGTGACCAGTGAGTGACCCCCGAGTGACCCTGAGTGACCATTCTGTGACCATTGACCCCTTGAGTGACCCCTGAGTGACCATTGAGTGACCACTGACATTGAGTGACCATTGAGTGACCACTGACCACTGAGTGACCAGTGAGTGACCCTGAGTGACCCTGAGTGACCCTGGAGTCACCCCTGAGTGACCCTGAGTGACCCCTGAGTGACCCAAGTGACCCCCTGACCAGTGAGTGACCACTGAGTGACCCCTGAGTGACCAATGACCCCTGAGTGACCCCTGAGTGACCACTGACCCCTGAGTGACCCTGAGTGACCCCTGAGTGACCCAAGTGACCCCTGACCAGTGAGTGACCTCTGAGTGACCACTGAGTGACCCCTGAGTGACCCCTGAGTGACCATTGAGTGACCCCTGAGTGACCCTGTGTGACCCCTGTGTGACCCCTGAGTGACCCCTGTGCCGAGAACCTCTCCTGGGCATTTCTGGGACATTTTTGGCCAATTTTGGGTCATTTTTGGGTTATTTTCCACCAATTTTTACAGGAATTTTTGCACTTTTGGGTTTTTTGGGTTTGCTGACCCCTGAGTGACCCTGAGTGACCACTGAGTGACCACTGAGTGACCCCTGTGCTGAAAACCTGTCCTGGGGAATTTTTTTTGGTCATTTTTGGGTCATTTTGGGTCATTTCTTGGCCGATTTTTATGGGAATTTTTGCATTTTTGGGGTTTTTTGGTGGGGTTTTTGGCTTTTTTTGGGTTTTTTGGATTTGCTGACCACTGAGTGACCACTGAGTGACCACTGAGTGACCACTGTGCTGAGAACCTGTCCTGGGAGATTTTTTTTGGTCATTTTTGGGTCATTTTAGGTCATTTCTTGACCGATTTCAATGGGAATTTTTGCACTTTTAGGGTTTTTAGGTGGGTTTTTGGCTTTTTGGGATTTTTGGACTTGCTGACCACTGAGTGACCACTGAGTGACCCTGAGTGACCCCTGAGTGACCCCTGTGCTGAGAACCTGCCCTGGGGGAAATTTTTTTGGACATTTTTGGGGCATTTTGGGGCATTTTTTGATGGATTTTTATGGGGATTTTTGCTCTTTTGGGGGTTTTTTGTGGGTTTTTTGGCTTTTTTGGGTTTTTTTTTCATTTGCTGACCCCTGAGTCACCAGTGAGTGACCACTGAGTGACCACTGAGCTGAGAACCTATTTTGAGACATTTTTGGATCATTTTTGGTCATTTTTTGTCCGATTTCAATGGGAATTTTTGCACTTTTGGGGTTTTTTGGTGGGTTTTTTGGCTTTTTTTTTTTTTTCATTTGCTGACCACTGAGTGACCACTGAGTGACCACTGTGCTGACAACCTATTTTGGGAGATTTCTGGGTCGTTTTTGGTCCTTTTTTTGGGGGTTTTATCGGAATTTTTGCAATTTTAGGGTTTTTGTGGGATTTCTTTAAGTTTTGGGGGTTTTTTTGGGTGTGCTGACCACCGAGTGACCAGTGAGTGACCACTGAGTGACCCGTGTGCTAAGAATCTATTTTAGGAGATTTCTGGGTCATTTTTGGTCATTTTTTGTCCAATTTTTATGGGAATTTTTGCAATTTTGGGGTTTTTGTAGGATTTCTTTGAGTTTTGGGGGATTTTTGGGTGTGTTGACCACCGAGTGACCACTGAGTGACCACTGAGTGACCACTGTGCTAAGAGTCTATTTTAGGAGATTTCTGGGTCATTCTGGGTCATTTTTTGTCTGATTTTTATGGGAATTTTTGCACTTTTGGGAGGTTTTTTGGTGGGTTTTGGCTTTTGGGGTTTTGGATTTGCTGACCACCGAGTGACCACCCTGCCCTCCTCCCCCCAGGGTGAGCCAGCAGCACCGAGCGTCAACCTGATGGTCAGCCAGAACCTGTCCTGGGGATTTTGGGTCATTTTTTGGTCATTTTTTTGCCAAATTTTTATGGGAATTTTTGCAGTTTTGGAGTTTTTTTGGGGTTTTTGGGTTTGCTGACCACTGAGTGACCACTGAGCTGACAACCTGTCCTGGGAGATTTCTGGGTCATTTTTGGTCATTTTTTGTCCGATTTTTACGGGAATTTTTGCAGTTTTGGGGGTTTTTTTGGGTTTCTATTATTTGCTGACCACTGAGTGACCACTGAGTGACCCCTGTGCTAAGAATCTATTTTAGGAGATTTCTGGGTCATTTTTGGTCATTTTTGTCCCGATTTTATGGGAATTTTTGCATTTTTGGGTTTTTGGTGGGTTTTTGGCTTTTTTTGGGGTTTTGGATTTGCTGACCACCGAGTGACCACCTCTGCCCTCCCTCCCCCCAGGGTGAGCCAGCAGCACCGTCAACCTGATGGTTCAGCCAGAACCTGTCCTGGGGATTTTGGGTCATTTTTGGTCATTTTTTTGCCAAATTTTTATGGGAATTTTTGCAGTTTTGGAGTTTTTTTGGGGGTTTTGGGTTTGCTGACCACTGAGTGACCACTGAGCTGACAACCTGTCCTGGGAGATTTCTGGGTCATTTTTGGTCATTTTTTGTCCCGATTTTTACGGGAATTTTTGCAGTTTTGGGGGTTTTTGGGTTTCTATGATTTGCTGACCACTGACTGACACTGAATGACCACTGAATGACCACTGAGCTGAGAACCTGTCCTGGGAGATTCCTGGGTCATTTATGGTCATTTTTTGTCCAATTTTTATGGGAATTTTAGCAATTTTTGGGGTTTTTGTGGGATTTCTTTGAGTTTTGGAGGTTTTTTGGATTTGCTGACCACTGAGTGACCACTGAGTGACCACTGAGTGATCCCTGTGCTAAGAATCTATTTTAGGCGATTTCTGAGTCATTTTTTGTCCGATTTTTATGGGAATTTTTGCATTTTTGGGGTTTTTTGGTGTGCTTTTTGGCTTTTTTTTGGGGTTTTTGGGGGTGCTGACCACCGAGTGACCACCCTGCCCTCCTCCCCCCCCCAGGGTGAGCCAGCAGCACCGCGTCAACCTGATGACCAGCGAGAACCTGTCCATCTGCTTCTGGCCCACGCTGATGCGGCCGGATCTTCAGCACCATGGGACGCTGGACGCCACCAGGAGCTACCAGACAATCATCGAACTCTTCATCCACCAGTGCCCCTTCTTCTTCCCCGCCCGGCCGGGCCCGGACACGCCCGCCTCGCCCGGCCCCGCCCCCGGCCCCGCCCCCCCGACGCCCCCCCGGACGCCGTCGCCGCCGCCGGAGCCGCTGGAGCCCTGAGTGACCCCTGGGTGGGGAGGGCAGCTGCCGGTCAGGATCCAGCCCCGCCCGACAGTGCTGTGGGGAGGGGTTCAGACGGACGGACGGACAGACGGATGGACGGGGGTGAGGGCGGGGGATGGTTGGAGGGGTGGTCAAGTGTGGCCGAGGGTCGGTCAGAGTGTGGCCTGAGGGTCACCCAGGGTGGTCCAAGAGTCGTCCAGAGTGGTCTAAGGTGGTCCAAGGGTCGTTTGATGTGGTCCTGAGTGGCCTGAGGGTCATCCAGTGTCACCTAAGGGTCATCCAAAATGGTCTGAGGTGGTCCAGGGGTCATCCAGGGTGGTCCAAGAGTCGTCCAGAGTGGTCCAAGGTGGTCCAAGGGTCGTTTGATGTGGTGCAGAGGGGCCTGAGGGTCATCCAGTGTGGCCTGAGGGTCATCCAAAATGGTCTGAGGTGGTCCAAGGGTCATCCAGGATGGTCTGAGGTGGCCTGAGGGTCATCCAGGGTGGTCCAAGGGTCATCCAGGATGGTCCAGAGTGGCCTGAGGGTCATTCAAGGTGGTCCAGGGTGGCCCAAGAGTCATTCAAGATGGTCCAAGGGTCACCCAGGGTGGTCCAAGAGTCGTCCAGAGTGGTCCAAGGTGGTCCAAGGGTCATTTGATGTGGTCCGGAGTGGCCTGAGGGTCATCCAGTGTCACCTAAGGGTCATCCAAAATGGTCTGAGGTGGTCCAAGGGTCATCCAGGGTGGTCTGAGGTGGTCCAAGGGTCAGTCAGGATGGTCCAGAGTGGCCTGAGGGTCATCCAGGATGGTCTGAGGTGGCCTGAGGGTCATCCAGTGTGGTCCAAGGGTCATCCAAAATGGTCTAAGGTGGTCCAAGGGTCATTTGTGGTGGTCCAGAGTGGCCTGAGGGTCATTCAAGGTGGTCCAAAGGTCATCTGACGTGGTCCAGAGTGGCCTGAGGGTCATGCAGGGTGGTCCAAGAGTCGTCCAGAGTGGTCCAAAGTGGTCCAAGGGTCATTTGATGTGGTCCAGAGTGGCCTGAGGGTCATCCAGGATGGTCTGAGGTGGTCCAAGGGTCATCCAGGATGGTCCAGAGTGGCCTGAGGGTCATTCAAGGTGGTCCAGGGTGGCCCAAGAGTCATTCAAGATGGTCCAAGGGTCATCCAGGGTGGTCCAAGAGTCGTCCAGAGTGGTCCAAGGTGGTCCAAGGGTCGTTTGATGTGGTCCAGAGTGGCCTGAGGGTCATTCAGGGTGTTCCAAAGTGGCCTGAGGGTCATCCAGGATAGTCCAAGAGTCATCCAGTGTGGTTCAAAGTAGTCCAAGGGTCATTCAGGGTGGTCCAAGGTGGTCCAAGGGTCATTTGTGGTGGTCCAGAGGGGCCTGAGGGTCATTCAAGGTGGTCCAGAGTGGCCTGAGGGTCATCCAGTGTGGTCCAAGGGTCATCCAAAATGGTCTGAGGTGGTCCAAGGGTCATCCAGGATGGTCTGAGGTGGTCCAAGGGTCAGTCAGGATGGTCCAGTGTGGCCCTGAGGGGTCATCCAGGATGGTCCAAGAGTCAGCCCCAGAGTGGTCCAAGGTGGTCCAAGGGTCATTTGTGGTGGTCCAGAGTGGCCTGAGGGTCATTTAAGGTGGTCCAGGGTGGCCTAAGAGTCATTCAGGATGGTCCAAGGGTCGTCCAGAGTGGCCTGAGGGTCATTCAAGGTGGTCTGAGGTGGCCTGAGGGGTCATCCAGTGTGGTCCAAGGGTCATCCAAACTGGTCTAAGGTGGTCCAAGGGTCAGTCAGGATGGTCCAGAGTGGCCTGAGGGTCATCTCTAAGGGTGGTCCAGGGTGGCCCTAAGAGTCATTCAGGATGGTCCAAGGGTCATCCAGGGTGGTCCAAGGGTCGCCCAGAGTGGTCCAAGGTGGTCCAGGGGTCATTTGATGTGGTCCAGAGTGGTCTGAGGGTCATTCAGGGTGGCCCAAAGGTCATCCAGGATGGTCTAGGCTGGTCCAAGGGTCATCTGACACAGTCCTGAGTGGCCCAAGGGTCATTCAGGGTGGTCCAGTGTGGCCTGAGGGTCATCTGATGTTGTCCAGAGTGGCCCAAGGGTCATCCAGGGTGGTCCAAGGGTCATCTGACATGGTCCTCAGTGGCCCAAGGGGTCATTTAGGGTGGTCCAGAGTGGCCTGAGGGTCATTCAGGGTGGTCTGAGGTGGCCCAAGAGTCATTCAAGATGGTCCAAGGGTCATCCAGGGTGGCCCAAGGGTCATTTAGGGTGGTCCAGGGTGGTCCAAAGTGGCCTGAGGGTCATTCAGGGTGGTCCAAGGTGGCCCAAGGGTCGTTCAAGGTCACCTGAGGGTCACTCATGGTGGTCCAGAGTGGCCTGAACGTTGTTGATGGTCCAAAGGTCATTCAAGGTGGCCCAAGGGTCATCCAGGATGGTCCAAAGTGGCCAGAGGGTCACCCAAGGTGGTCCAAGGGTCATCTGGCACGGTCCAGAGTGGCCCAAGGGTCCTTCAGGGTGGCCCAAGAGTCATCCGAGGTGGTCCAAGGTGGTCCAATGTTCATCCAAGGTGGCCCAGGGGTCATCCAAGGTGGCCCAGGGGGTCTTGGGTGTCATCCAGGGGTGGCCTGAACGTTGTTCAAGGTGGCCCAAGGGTCACCTCAAGGTGGCCCAGAGTGGCTCCAAGAGTCGCCTGACGTGGTCCAGAGTGGCCTGAAGGTCACCCAGGGTGGTCCAAGGTGGCCCAAGGGTCACTCAAGGTGGCCCAAAGTCCATCCAGGGTGGCCTGAAGGTCCATCCAGGGTGGGCCCAAAAATTCATCCAAGGTGGCCCAAGGTCTATCCAAGGTGGCCCAACATGAACTGAGGTGGCCCAAGATCCATCCCAGGTGGCTCCAAAGTGGCCCAAGATGGCCCAAAATCCATCCAAGATGGCCCAAAATCCATCCAAGGTGGCCCAAAATCCATCCAAGGTGGCTCAACATGGTCTGAGGTGGCTCCAAGGTGGCCCAGGGGTCCATTTCAGGTGGCCCTAAGGTCTATCCAAGGTGGCCCAAAAACGGTTCAAGGTGGCCCAAAAATCCATCCCGGGTTGCCCAGCTGGCCCAAGGTCCATCCAAGGTGGCCCAAAAACGGTTCAAGGTGGCCCAGCATGGACTGGAGGTGGTCCAAAAGTCCATCCAAGGTGGCTCCAAAATCTATCCCAGGTTGCCCAAATTGGGCCCAAGGTGGCCCAAGGTCTATCCAAGGTTGCCCAAAAATGGTTCAAGGTGGCCCCAACATGGACTGAGGTGGCCCAAGATCCATCCCCAGGTGGCCCAAAGTGGCCCAAGATGGCCCAAAATCCATCCAAGGTGGCCCAAGGTCCATCCCAGGTGGCCCAAAGTGGCCCAAGATGGCCCAAAATCCATCCCAAGATGGCCCAAAATCCATCCAAGATGGCCCAAAATCCATCCAAGGTGGCCCAAAATCCATCCAAGGTGGCTCAACATGGTCTGAGGTGGCCCAAGGTGGCCCAGGGTCCATTTCAGGTGGCCCAAGGTCTATCCAAGGTGGCCCAAAAATGGTTCAAGGTGGCCCAAAATCCATCCAAGGTGGCTCCAAGGTCCATCCCAGGTGGTCCAGAAATGGTTCAAGGTGGCCCAGGTTCCATCCCAGGTTGCCCCAAATTGGTCCTGAGGTGGCCCAAGGTCCATTCTAGGTTGCCCAAGGTGGCCCAAAAATCCATCCAAGGTGGCCCAAAATGGTCCAAGGTGGCCCAAGGTCCATCCGAGGTGGCCCAAAAACTAGTTCAAGGTGGCTCAGGGTCCATCCCAGGTGGCCCTAAAGTGGCCCAAGGTCCCATCTGAAGTGGCCCAAGGTGGCCCAAGGTCCATCCCAGGTTGCCCAAAAAATGGTTCAAGGTGGCCCAGGGTCCATTCTAGGTTGCCCAAGGTGGCCCAAAATCCATCCCAGGTGGCCCAAGGTCCATTCCAGGTTGCCCAAATTGGTCCAAGGTGGCTCAAGGTCCATCCAAGGTGGCCAAAAACCGTTCAAGGTGGCCCAGGGTCCATCCCAGGTTGCCCAAATTGGTCCAAGGTGGCCCAAGGTCTATCCAAGGTGGCCCAAAAAGCGATTCGAGGTGGCTCCAAAATCCATCCCAGGTTGCCCAAGGTGGCCCAAAAACGATTCGAGGGTGGCCCAACATGGACTGAGGTGGCCCGAAGCCCATCTGAGGTGGCCCAAGATCCATCCCAGGTTACCCAAATTGGTCCAAGGTGGCCCAAAAATGGTTCAAGGTGGCCCAACATGGACTGAGGTGGCCCAAGGTCCACCCCAGGTTGCCCAAAAACGGTTCAAGGTGGCCCAGGGTCCATTCTAGGTTGCCCAAGGTGGCCCAAAATCCATCCCAGGTGGCCCAAAATGGTCCAAGGTAGCCCAAGGTCCATCCCAGGTGGCCCAAAAACGGTTCAAGGTGGCCCAGGGTCCATCCCAGGTGGCCCAAAATGGTCCAAGGTAGCCCAAGGTCCATCCCAGGTGGCCCAAAAACGGTTCAAGGTGGCCCAACATGGACTGAGGTGGCCCAAAATCCATCCAAGGTGGCCCAAAGTGGCCCAAGGTCCCCATCTGAGGTGGCCCAAAGTGGCCCAAGGTGGCCCAAGCCCCACCCCAGGTGGCCCAAGCCCCACCCCAGGTGGCCCAGGGTCCATTCTAGGTTGCCCAAGGTGGCCCAAGCCCCACCCCAGGTGGCCCAAAGTGGCCCAAGGTGGCTCAAAATCCATCCAAGGTGGCCCAAAGTGGCCCAAGGTGGCCCAAAAATGGTTCAAGGTGGCCCAAAATCCATCCCAGGTGGCCCAAAGTGGCCTTTAAGGTGGCCCAAAAATCCATCCCAGGTGGCCCAAAATCCACCCCAGGTGGGCCCAAGGTCCATCCGAGGTTGCCCAAAAGCGGTTCAAGGTGGCTCAAAAATCCATCCCAGGTTGCCCAAAGCCCAGCCCAGGTGGCCCAAAATCCACCCCAGGTGGCCCAAAATCCACCCCAGGTAGCCCAAGATCCATCCGAGGTTGCCCAAAAACGGTTCAAGGTGGCCCAAGCCCCACCCCAGGTGGCCCAAAATCCATCCCAGGTTGCCCAAAATCCATCCCAGGTGGCCCAAAATCCACCCCAGGTAGCCCAAAATCCATCCCAGGTAGCCCAAGGCCACCACGGCTCCTCAGACCCCCCCAGGGATCCCAAATCCCCCCCCCAAAAAAATCCCCAAAAAATCCCCAAATTGGGATTCCTCCCAAAGCACTTTCACGGAGCCTTGGCCCCTCCCCTCCCCAAATTTGGGCAAATCCCCCCAAAAAAAAAAATCCGAATTTTTGGAGCCGGGAGGGGTCAGATCCTGGAATTTTGGGGGAATTTTGGGGGAATTTTGGAGTTTCATGGTACCACCGGGACCTCCCGGGTCTCTTCGCACTTTAAGACCCCCCCAAGGGCACAAAAAAAATCCCAAAAAAAAATTTCAAATAAAAGGGCTCCCATCCCAAAATTTATATTTTGGGGGATTAAAAAAAAAAAAATTAAAAACGAGCCAAAAAATGAGGGAAAAACGGCCAAAAAATTTTTAAAAATGGTGAAGAAATGACCAAAAAATCAGATTTTTCTGCCACAAAAATGGTGAAAAATTAAATTTTCTTGAGGAGCCTCTGGGGGAATTTTGGGGAAAAAAAACCGAAGGAAAATTCATCAAAACCTGGGAATTTGGAGCTGCTTTTCCCCTAAAAAACGGGAAAAAATGGGAAAAAATTCAAAATACACAACAAGACCCAATTTCCCTCCTTTTCCTGCCACATTCCGGTTTTTGGGCCAGAATTCCTGAATTTTGGGGGTTTTTCAAAATTTTGTTTTATCCCTGTGGATTTAGGTTTTTTTCCATTTAGATTTTTTTTTAGTGCGATAACCCCTAGGAAATGGAGAAAAAAACAAAAAAAACGAAAATGGAGTTTTGGAGCCATACGTAAGTTATTGTTTAAATAATAAATAAAATTTTAAAAAATGAACCCAAAAATTCCCAAGGGGGAAAAAAAAAAAATCCAGGATTTTGGGGTGTCCAAAAGGGGATTTTTTGGGAATTTTTTTTTTTTTTGGGAGGATTTTCGGGCTTGGAAATGGTGAAAAAAAAATCAGAATTTCGTCGTTGCCTTTTCCTGTTTTTTTCAAGGACGTTTTTAACGGATTCTGGGGGGAATTTTTAAATTTTTTTTTTTTTTTCGTTTTCCCGATTTTTTTGGGATTTCGTGCATGAGGAAAAAATCCAGGAATTCCCGGCAAAAAAGAAAAAAAGAAAAAATCGAGGAAGGAAGAGAAAAAAAAGAGAAAAAAAAAGAAAAAAAATTGAGAATAAACTGAGGCGGCTATGGAGATTTTTTCCTTGGAAAATGGGAAAATTCCCGGGAAACTGGGAGGGACTGGGAACACTGGGATTGGACTGGGAACGCTGGGATTGGGAACTGGGATTGGACTGGGAAAACCGGGATTGGGAACTGGGATTTAATTGGGAATTGGAAACTGGGATTGAACTGGGAAAACTGGGATTGGGAACTGGGATTTAATTGGGAATTGGAAACTGGGATTGAACTGGGAAAACTGGGATTGGACTGGGAATTTGGAACTGGGATTGAACTGGGAAAACTGGGATTGGGAATTGAGATTGGACTGGGAAAAGTGGGAATTGGGAACTGGGATTGGACTGGGAAAACAGAGATTGAACGGGGAAAACTGGGAACTGGGAAAACTGGGATTGGACTGGGAAAATTGGAAATGCATCGGACTGGGAAAACTGGGAATTGGGAACTGGGAAAACTGGGAATTGGGAACTGGGAAAATTTGGATTGGGAATTGAGATTGGACTGGGAAAAGTGGGAATTGGGAACTGGGATTGGACTGGGAAAATTTGGATTTAACTGGGATTTAATTGGGGTTTAAATGGGAAAACTGGAATTGGACTGGGAAAATGGGAACTGGGATTGAACTGGAAAAATTTGGATTGAACTGGAAAAATTTGGATTGAACTGGGAATTGGGAGCTGGGATTGGACTGGGAAAACTGGGAAATGAGAACTGGGATTGGGAAAACTGGGATTTAATTGGGAATTGGGGTTTAAATGGGAAAACTGGGATTGGACTGGGAAAACTGGGATTGAACCGGGAAAATTGGGAACTGGGAAAACTGGGATTGGACTGGGAAAATTGGAAATGCATTGGACTGGGAAAACTGGGAATTGGGAACTGGGAAAACTGGGATTGAACTGGGAAAACTGGGATTGAACGGGGAAAATTTGGATTGGGAATTGAGATTGGACTGGGAAAAGTGGGAATTGAGAACTGGGATTGGACTGGGAAAATTTGGATTGGACTGGGATTGAACTGGGAATTGGGAAGTGGGAAAACTGGGATTGAACTGGGATTTAATTGGGAATTGGGGTTTAAATGGGAAAACTGGGATTGGACTGGGAAATGGGAACAGGGATTGAACTGGAAAAATTTGGATTGAACTGGGAATTGGGAGCTGGGATTGGACTGGGGAAACTGGGAAATGAGAACTGGGATTGGACTGGGAATTGGGAACTGGGATTGGACTGGGAAAACTGGGATTGAACTGGGAATTGGGGTTTAAATGGGAAAACTGGGATTGGACTGGGAAAACGGATTGAACAGGGAAAATTGGGAACTGGGAAAACTGGGATTGGACTGGGATTGAACTGGGAATTGGGAATTGGGAGCTGGGATTGGACTGGGAAAACTGGGATTGAACTGGGGTTTAATTGGGAACTGGGAAAACTGGGATTGGACTGGGAAAACCGGGATTGGGAACTGGGAAAACTGAGAATTGGAAACTGGGATTGAACTGGGAAAACTGGGATTGGGAATTGAGATTGGACTGGGAAAAGTGGGAATTGAGAACTGGGATTGGACTGGGAAAATTGGGATTGGACTGGGATTGAACTGGGAATTGGGAACTGGGATTGCACTGGGAAAAACTGGGGATTGAACTGGGGTTTAAATGGGAAAACTGGGATTGGACTGGGGGAAACTGGGATTGAACTGGGAAAACTGGGAACTGGGAAAACTGGGATTGGACTGGGAAAATTGGAAATGCATCGGACTGGGAAAACTGGGAATTGGGAACTGGGAAAACTGGGATTGGGAATTGAGATTGGACTGGGAAAAGTGGGAATTGGGAACTGGGATTGGACTGGGAAAATTTGGATTGGACTGGGATTTAATTGGGAATTGGGGTTTAAATGGGAAAACTGGGATTGGACTGGGAAAACCGGGATTGGGAACTGGGATTGAACTGGGAATTGGAAACTGGGATTGAACTGGGAAAACTGGGATTGGACTGGGAATTGGGAACTGGGGTTGAACTGGGAAAACTGGGATTGGACTGGGATTTAATTGGGATTTAATTGGGATTGAACGGGGAAGACTGGGAATGGGGAATTGGGAACTGGGATTGGAAAACTAATTTAACTGGGATTGGACTGGGATTTAATTGGGAATTGGAATTGAACTGGGAATTGGGGAATGGGAATTTGGGGTTGGAAAACTGGGATTTAATTGGGATTGAACTGGGAATCTGGGTTGGGAACTGGGACTGAACTGGGAATTGGGAACTGGGATTTAATTGGGAACTGGGGTTTAACTGGGAAAACTGGGATTGGACTGGGGAATGGGAACTGGGATTGAACTGGGAAAACTGGGAATTGGGAACTGGGATTGGACTGGGAATTGGGCAATGGGAATGGGAATCTGGGTTGGGAAACTGGGATTAAACTGGGAATTGGGATTGAACTGGGAATTGGGAACTGGGATATAACTGGGAATTGAGGAGGGAAAACTGGGATTTAAACTGGGATTGAACTGGGATTGGACTGGGATTGAACTGGGAATTGGGATTTGAACTGGGACTGAACTGGGACTGAACTGGGATTGGACTGGGATTGGACTGGGAATTGGGATTTGAACTGGGATTGAACTGGGAATTGGGATTGAATAGGGAATTGGGAACGGGGATTGAACTGGGAATTGGGATTTAAACTGGGATTGAACTGGGATTGAACTGGGACTGAACTGGGAAGTCGCCCCTCCCTCCCTCACCCGACCACGCCCCCTTGTGCTGACCACACCCCTGCGCTCCCATTGGCCGAGCCCCCTGTCAATCACCCCAGACTCCGCGCTCCCATTGGTTGGGGCACCTGTCAATCACCACAGACCCCGCGCTCTGATTGGCCGGGGCGCCTGTCAATCACCCAGACCCCGCGCTCTGATTGGCCAACGCGAAACCGGCCCGAACCCGAACTGCGCCCATCGGAGCGGCTTTGGGAATCCCGGCGGGAATTCTGGGAATGCCGGGAGGAATTTCGGGAATGCCGGGAGGAATTTTGGGATCCCGAGAGGAATTTTGGGAATTCTGTGATTAATTTTTGGGAATCCCGGGAGGAATTTTGGGAATCCTGGGAAAAATTTTGGGAATTCTGGTGGGAATTTGGGTATCCTGGGAGGGATTTTGGGAGTTCTGGTGGAAATTTTGGGAATTCTGGGATTAATTTTTGGGATCCTGGTGGGAATTTCGGGAATCCCAGGAGGAATTTTGGGAAGAATTTTGGGATCCAGGTAAAAATTTTGGGATCCTGGCGGGAATTTGGGAATCCTGGGAGGGAATTTTGGGAATCCTGGAATTTTGGGAATCCCAGGAGGAATTTTGGGAGGAATTTTGGGAATTCTGTGGAAATTTTGGGATGCTGGGAGGAAATTTGGGGATCCTGGTGGAAATTTTGGGAATCTTGGTGGGAATTTCGGGAATCCAAATAAAAATTTTGGGAATTCTGGTGGGAATTTTGGGAAGAATTTTGGGAGCTGTGGGAGGAATTTTTGGAATCCTGGTGGGAATTTCAGGAAACCCAGGAGGAATCTTGGGAATCCTGGCAGGAATTTTTGGGATTTTGGTGGAAATTTTGGGAATTTTGGTGGAAATTTTGGGAATTCTGGGAAGAATTTTGGGGATCCTGGTGGAAATTTCGGGAATCTTGATGGGAATTTCAGGAATCCCAATAAAAATTTTGGGAATCTCGAGAGGAATTTTGGGAATTCCGGGAGGAATTTTTGGGATCCTGGGAAGAATTTTTGGAATTTTGTGGAATTTTTGGGATCCTGGTGGAAATTTTAGGATCTTGGTGGGAATTTTGGGAATCCTGGTGGGAATTTCAGGAATCCCAGGAGAAATTTTGGGATTTTGGTGGAAATTCTGGGAATTTTGGTGGAAATTTTGGGAATTCTGGGAGGAATTTTGGGAATTCTGTGGAAATTTTGGGCTCCTGGGAGGAATTTCGGGATACTGAGAGGAATTTCAGGATTCTGGTGGGAATTTTGGGAATTCTGGTGGAAATTTTGGCATCCTGGTGGGAATTTCAGGAAACCCAGGAGGAATTTTGGGAATTTCAGGAGGAATTTTGGGAATTCTGGAAGGAATTTTGGGATCTTGGTGGAAATTTTGGTGGGAATTTTGGGAATCCTGGTGGGAATTTCAGGAATCCAAATAAAAATTTTGGGAATCCTGGTGGGAATTTTGGGAAATCTGGGAGGAATTTTGGGAATTTCAGGAAAAATTTCGGGATCCTGGTGGGAATTTTGGGAATTCTGGGATTAATTTTTGGGATTCTGGCAGGAATTTTGGGAATCCTGGGAGAAACTTGGGATCCTGGTGGGAATTTCAGGAATCCCAGGAGGAATTTTGAGAAGAATTTTGGGATCCGGGTGAAAATTTTGGGATCCTGGCGGGAATTTGGGAATCCTGGGAGGGAATTTTGGGAATCCTGGGAGGGAATTTTGGGAATTCCAGGAGGAATTTTGGGAGGAATTTTGGGAATTCTGTGAAAATTTTGGGATCCTGGGAGGAATTTTGGGAATCCTGGGGGGAATTTCAGGAATCCCAGGAGGAATTTTTGGGAATTCTGTGGAAATTTTGGGATCCTGGTGGGAATTTTGGAATTCTGGCAGAAATTTTGGGAATTCTGGTGGGAGTTTTGGGTATCCTGGCAGGAATTTTTGGGATTTTTGTGGAAATTTTCGGGAATTTTGGTGGAAATTTTGGGATCCTGGTGGGAATTTCAGGAAACCCAGGAGGAATTTTGGGAATTCCAGGAGGAATTTTGGGATCTTGGTGGAAAATTTTTGGGATCCTGGCAGGAATTTTTGGGATCCTGGTAAAAATTTCGGGAATTTTGGTGGAAATTTTGGGAATTCCGGGAGAAATTTTCGGGATCCTGGTGGAAATTTTGGAATCTTAGTGGGAATTTCGGGAATCCAAATAAGAAATTTTGGGAATCCTGGTGGGAATTTTGGGAATCCCAGGAGGAATTTTGGGAAAAATTTCGGGAATTGTGGGAGGAATTTTGGAATCCTGGGATTAATTTTTGGGTTTCTGGTGGAAATTTTGGGAATCTTAGTGGGAATTTTTGGGATTTTGATGGAAATTTCGGGAATTTTGGTGGGAATTTTGGGAATCCTGGGATGAAATTTTGGGATCCTGGTGGGCATTTTGCTGGGAATTCCAGAAAATTCAGGAGGAATTTTGGGAATTCTGTGGAAATTTTGGGCTCCTGGGAGGAATTTCAGGATTCTGGCGGGAATTTCGGGAATTCTGGTGGGAATTTGGGATCCTGGCAGGAATTCTGGAATTCTGGCAGGAATTTTTGTGGAAATTTCGGGAATTTTGGTGGGAATTTGGGATCCTGGTGGGAATTTCAGGAAACCCAGGAGGAATTTTGGGAATTTCAGGAGGAATTTTGGGAATCCTGGAAGGAATTTTTGGGATCTTGGTGGAAATTTCAGGAATTTTCGTGGGAATTTTGGGATCCTGGTGAGAATTTTTTTATCTTGGTGGAAATTTCGGGAATCCCAATAAAAATTTTGGGAATCTCGAGAGGAATTATGGGGATCCTGGCAGGAATTTTGGGAAGAATTTTGGGACTCGTGGCAGGAATTTTGGGAATCCTGGTGGAAATTTTGGGATCCTGATGGGAATTTTGGAATCCTGGTGGGAATTTCAGGAATCCCAGGAGGAATTTTGGGAATCCTGGGAAGAATTTTGGGAGTTCTGGTGGAAATTTTGGGAATCCAAATAAAAATTTTGGGAATCCTGGTGGAAATTTTGGGAATCCAAATAAAAATTTTGGGAATCCTGGTGGAAATTTTGGGAATCCCAATAAAAATTTTGGGAATACTGGTGGGAATTTTGAGAATTCTGTGGAAATTTTGGGATCCTGGCAGGAATTTCGCAATTCTGGCAGAAATTTTGGGAATTCTGGTGGGAATTTGGGATCCTGGCAGAAATTTTTGGGATCTTGGTGGAAATTTCAGAATTTTTCATGGCAATTTTAGGAAACCAAAAAAATTTTGGGATCCTGGTTGAAATTTTGGGATCCTGGGAGGGAAATTTGGGATTCTGGCAGAAATTTTGGGCATTCAGGTGGAATTTTGGGAAGAATTTTTGGGAATTGTGGGAGAAATTTTTTGGAATCGGTGGGAATTTTGGGAATCGGGTGGGAATTTCAGGAAACCAGGAGGAATCTTGGGAATTCCAGGAGGAATTTTGGCATTTTGGTGGAAATTTTGGGAATTCTGGGATTAATTTTTGGGATCCTGGTGGAAATTTTGGGAATCCCAACAAAAATTTTTAGGGAATCCTGGTGGGAATTTCAGGAATCCCAGGAGGAATTTTGGGAAGAATTTTGGGATCGGGTAAAAATTTTGGGATCCTGGCAGAAATTTTGGGAATTCTGATGGGAATTTTTGGGATCCTGGCAGGAATTTTTGGGACCTTGGTGGAAATTTAGGAATTTTTAAGTGGGAATTTTAGGACTCAAAAAAAAATTTGGGATCTTGGCAGGAATTTTTGGGATCTTGGTGGAAATTTCAGGAAACCCAGGAGGAATTTTTGGGAATCCTGGGAAAAAATTTTGGGAGTTCTGACGGAATTTTGGGTATTCTGGGAGGAATTTTAGGATCCTGGTGGAAATTTTAGGATCTTGGTGGGAATTTTGGGAATCCCAACAAAAATTTTTGGGAATCCTGAGGTGGGAATTATGGGAATCCTGGTGGGAATTTTGGGAAGAATTTTGGGAAGAATTTTGGGGAACCGTGGGAGGAATTTTTTGGAATCCTGGTGGGAATTTTTTGATCCTGGTGGGAATTTCAGGAATCCCAATAAAAGCAAGGGAATCCTGGTGGGAATTTCGGGAATCCCAATAAAAATTTCGGGATCCTGATGGGAATTTTGGGAATTCTGGTGGGAATTTCAGGAATCCAAATAAAAATTTCGGGAATCTCGATGGAAATCCTGGGAATCTTAGTGGGAATTTCGGGAATCCAACTAAAAATTTCAGGAAACTCAGAAGGAATTTTGGGAATCCCGGGAAGAATTTTGGGAATTCTGGTGGAAATTTTGGGATCTTGGTGGGAATTTCGGGAATCCCAGGAGGAATTTTGGGATCTGGGTGAAAATTTTGGGATCCTGGCAGAAATTTTGAGAATCCTGGTGGGAATTTGGGAATGCCGGGAGGAATTTCGGGAATTCTGGAATTTTGTGAATCCCCGGAGGAATTTTGGGAATTCTGTGGAAATTTTGGGACCCTGGGAGGAATTTTGGGAATCCCAGGAGGATTTTTGGGTATCCTGGCAGGAATTTTTGGGATCTTGGAGGAAATTTCGGGAATTTTGGTGGGAATTTTGGGATCCTGGTGGGAATTTCGTGAATCCCAATAAAAATTTCGGGAATCCTGGTGGGAATTTCGGGAATCCCAACAAAAATTTCGGGATCCTGATGGGAATTTTGGGAATCTGGGTGGGAATTTTGGGATCCTGGTGGGAATTTTGGGAATCCTGCTGGAATTTCGGACTCCCCCACGAGGTCCGGGGGTCCCCCTACAGACCCTCCGTTCCGCCCATCCCCCCAAAAGCGAGGCCGGAACCGGCGATTTCGAGTGATTTTCGAAATAAAAATCGGAGAACTCCGGGGATTTTTTTGGGGATGTTTTTTGGGGAGTCCCAGTTTTTGAAGTCCCTCAGAGCTACGTCCAGGCCGTCGTCCTCCGTGAAGTCGCCAGCGCGGTGGCAGCTCTGGGGCGCCACAAAGACAGGTCCAGAGGCACTTTCCGAAATGGCAGCCTTGCACGCTGGGGAGGGCTGAGAGCGGGCTGGGACCCCCCGAGAAAGGAACCAGGGCACCCAAAAATTACCAGGGCACCCCAAAATTACCAGGGCACCCCAAAAATTACACCAGGGCACCCCAAATTACCCAGGGCACCCCAAAATTACCAGGGCACCCCAAAATTACCCCGGGCACCCCAAATTACCCCAGGGCACCCCAAAATTACCTCAGGGCACCCCAAAAGTGCCGGGGCACCCCAAAAATTACACCGGGGCACCCCAAAATTGCAGGCACCCCAAAATTACCCAGGGAACCCAAAATTGCAGGGCACCCCAAAAGTATCCCAGGGCACCCCAAAATTGCAGGGCACCCCAAAATTACCCCAGGTACCCCAAAATTGCAGGGGCACCCCAAATACACAGGGCACCCTACAAAAATTACCCCAGGGCACCCCAAAATTACCCGGGGCACCCCAAAAGTGCCACAGGGCACCCCAAAAATTATCCCAGGGCACCCAAAAATTACCCCAGGGCACCCAAAATTAACCCAGGGCACCCCAAAATTACCAGGGGCACCCCAAAAGTGCAGGGCACCCCAAAAGTACACCAGGGCACCCCAAAGAGTGCCGGGGCACCCAAAATTACCAGGGCACCCCAAAATTACACCAGGGCACCCCAAAATTACCCCAGGGAACCCCAAAATTACCCGGGCACCCTAAATACACCCAGGGCACCCCAAAATTACCCAGGGCACCCAAAATTACACCCAGGGCACCCCAAAATTACCCCAGGGCACCCCAAAATTGCAGGGCACCCCAAAAATTACCCAGGGCACCCCAAAATACCCCAGGGCACCCCCAAAATTACAGGGCACCCCAAAGAGTACAGGGCACCCCAAAATTACCCCAGGGCACCCCAAAAATTACCCAGGGCACCCCAAAATTACCCGGGGCACCCAAAAATTACCCCAGGGCACCCCAAAAGTGCAGGGGCACCCCAAAAATTACCCCAGGGCACCCCAAAAATACACCCAGGGCACCCAAAATACACCCAGGGCACCCCAAAATTACCGGGGCACCCCAAAAATTACACCAGGGCACCCCAAAATTACCCCAAGGCACCCCAAAATAAACACAGGGCACCCAAAATTACCCCAGGGCACCCCAAAATTACCCAGGGGAACCCCCAAAATGAACACAGGGCACCCCAAAATTACCCAGGGCACCCCAAATTACCCAGGGCACCCCAAAATTACCCAGGGGCACCCCAAAATAAACCCAGGGCACCCCAAAAATTGCAGGGCACCCCAAAATTACCAGGGCACCCCAAAATTACCTCAGAGAACCCCAAAAGTGCAGGGCACCCAAAAATTACCCATGGGCACCCCAAAATTACCTCAGGGATCCCCAAAATTACCCCAGGGCACCCAAAAATTAACCCAGGGCACCCCAAAATTACCTCAGGGCACCCAAAAATTACACCCGGGGGAACCCCCAAAAATTATTCTAGGGCACCCCAAAAATTACCTCAGGGAACCCCAAAATTACCCAGGACACCCCAAAATTACCCCAGGGCACCCCAAAATTACCTCAGGGAACCCCAAAATTACCCAGGGAACCCCCAAATTACACCCAGGGCACCCCAAAATTACCTCAAGGGCACCCAAAATTACACCGGGGAACCCCAAAAATTACCCCAGGGGAACCCAAAAATACACCCAGGGCACCCCAAAAGTGCAGGGCACCCCAAAAATTACCTCAAGGCACCCCAAAATTACCACAGGGAACCCCCAAAAATTAACCCGGGGCACCCAAAAATACACCCAGGGCACCCCAAGAGTACCTCAGGGAACCCCAAAAATAAACCCAGGGCACCCCAAAATTACCCCAGGGCACCCCAAAATTATCCAGGACACCCAAAATTTTTCCAAAATCCCCCAGGACCCCCAAAAACTCCTCCAGGACCCCAAAAAATCCCCTCAGAACCCCCCAAATTTATCCAAAACTCCCCCAAAAATCCCCCCAGGACCCCCCAAAACCCCCAGGACCCCCAAATTCCCCCAAAACCCCTCCAGGATCCCCAAAATCCCCCAAACATCCCCCAAGACCCCCCAAAATCCCCTCAGAACCCCCCAAATCTTCCCAAAACCTCCCCAAAAACCCCCAGGACCCTCCAAAATTCCCCAGGACCCCCAAACGCCCCACGACCCCCCCAAAATCCCCCCAAATTTCCCCCAACCCCTCCCCAAAATTCCCCCAAAATCCCCCCAGGACCCCCAAACCCCCCAGGACCCCCAAATTTTTCCCCAAACACCCCTCAAAACTCCCCCAAACCCCCCAGGACCCCCCAAATCCCCCTCAAAATCCCCCCAGGACCCCCAAATTTCTCCAAAACTTCCCCAAAAATTCCCCCAGGATCCCCCCAAACCCCCCAAATCCGCCCCAAAACCCCTCCAGGACCCCCCAAAAATCCCCCAAATTTCCCCAACCCCTCCCCAACCCCCCAGGATTCCCCCAAATTCCCCAAAATCCCCCCAAAATCCCCCCAAATCCCTCCAGGACCCCCAAATTTCTCCAAAACTCCCCCAAAACCCTCCAGGACCCCCCAGAACCTCCCCAAATCCTCCAGGACCCCCCAAACTCCCCCCAGGACCCCCAAATTTCTCCAAACTTTCCCCAACCCCCCCAAAAACCCCTCCAGGATCCCCAAAATCCCCCCAAACATCCCCCAGGACCCCCCAAAATCCCTCCAGGACCCCCCAAAACCACTTGTGGACCCCCCAAAATTTCTCCAGGACCCCCCAAATTTCCCCAACCCCTCCCCAAAATCCCCCAAAAAATCCCCCAGGGCCCCCAAATTTCTCCAAAACCCCCCCAGGATCCCCCAAACCCCCCCAGGACCCCCAACATCCCCTCAGAACCCCCAAAATCTCCCCAAAACCCCCCCAAAAATCCCCTCAGGACCCCCAAATTCCTCCAAATTTCCCCAATCCCTCCCCAAAGTTGCCCCCAAAGCCTCCCAGGACCTCCCAAACTTCCCCAGGACCCCCAAATTTCCCCAAAATCCCCCAGGACCCCCAAAATCCCTCCAGGACCCCCAAAACCCCCTCAAACCCCCCAAATTTCTCCAAAATTCCCCAGTACCCCCAAGATCCCCCCAAATCCCCAGAACCCCCAAAATTCCCCCAAAAATCCCCCAAGACACCCCAAAAGTCCCCCAAGACCCTCCAGGATCCCCCAAAAATCCCCCAGGACCTCCAAATACCTCTCCAGGACCCCCCAAAATTTCCCCCAGGATCCCCAAAAATCCCCCAGGACCCCCCAAAAATCCCCCAAATTTCCCCAACCCCTCCCCAAATTCCCACCAAAACCCCCCAGGATCCCCAAATGCCCCCAAACCCCCCCAGGACCCCCAAAACCATCCCCAGAACCCCCAAAAATCCTCCCAGGACCCCCCAAAAATCCCCCAAATTTCCCCCAACCCCTCCCCAAAACTCCCCAAATACCCCCAGGACCCCCAAACCCCCCCAGGACCCCCAAAATTTCTCCAAAACTCCCCCAAAACCCTCCAGGACCCCCCAAATCCCCCAGGACCTCCAAATACCTCTGCAGGACCCCCAAAATCCCCAGAACCCCCAATCCCCAACAGAACCCCCAAAATCCCCCAAATACCCCCCAGGACCCCCAAACTCCTCCCAAACCCCCCCAGGAACCCCCCAAATTTCTCCAAAACTCCCCCAAAACCCCCAAAATCCCCCCAAACATCCCCCAGGACCCCCCAAATTCCCCTCAGGACCTCCCAAATTTTCCCCAGGACCCCTAAACCCCCATGGGACCCCCCAAATTCCCCCCAAAAACCCCCCAGGACCCCCGAAAATCACCCCAACCCCTCCCCCAATGCCCCCAGGACCCCCAAAATTTCCCCAGGACCCCCAAACCCCCCAGAACCCCCAAAATCCCCCCAAGACACCCCAAACTCCCCCCAAAAGCCCTCCAGGATCCCCAAAATCCCCAGCATCCCCCAGGACCCCCCAAATTCCCCCCAAATCCCTCCAGGACCCCCCAAAAATCACCCCCCAGGACCCCCAAATTCCCCAAATTTTCCCCAAACACTCCCCCAAAATCCCCCAGGACCCCCCAGGACCCCCCAAAATCACCCCCAGGACCCCCAAATTCCCCCAAATTTTCCCCAAACACTCCCCAAAACCCCCCAAACCCCCCCAGGACCCCCCCAAAATCCCCCCAGGACCCCCCAAAATCCCTCCAGGACCCCCAAATCCCCCAGGACCCCCCCCAGGACCCCCAAAATCACCCCCAGGACCCCCAAAATTTCCCCAGGACCCCCAAAACCCCCCAGGACCCCCCAGGACCCCCAAATTTTTCCCCAAACACTCCCCAAAACCCCCCCAAACCCCACAGGACCCCCCAAAATTTCCATGGGACCCCCCAAACTCCTCCCAAGCCCCCCAAAAATCACCCCCAGGACCCCCAAAATCCCCCAATCCCCACAGGACCCCCCAAAATCCCCCAGGACCCCCAAAACCCCCCTCAAAACCCCCCAGATTCCCCAGATGTTCCCCCAAACCCTCCCCCAAACCCCCCAAAAATCACCCCCAGGACCCCCAAAATCCCCCCAAACCCCCCAGGACCCCCCAAAAATCACCCCCCAGGACCCCCAAAATCCCCCAAACCCCCCAGGACCCCCAAAATCACCCCCAGGACCCCCCAAAAATCCCCCCAAACCCCCCCAGGACCCCCAAACTCCTCCCAAACCCGCCCAAAAATCACCCCCAGGACCCCCAAATCCCCCAAAATTTCCCCAAACTCCCCCAAAATCACCCCCAGGACCCCCCAAACTCCCCAGGACCCCCAAGCTCCTCCCAAACCCCCCAAAATCACCTCCAGGACCCCCAAAATTTACCCAGGACCCCCCAAAATCCCCCAAATTTCCCCAAACACTCCCCCAAAACCCCTCCAAACCCCCCAGGACCCCCCAAAATCACCCCCAGGACCCCCCAAAATTTCCCCAATACCCCCAAAACCCCCCAAGACCCCCCAAAATCCCTCCAGGACCCCCCAAAATCACCCCCAGGACCCCCAAACCCCCCAGGACCCCCCAAAATTACCCCAGGACCCCCAAATTTTCCCCAAACCCTCCCCCAAAACTCCCCAGGACCCCCAAAATCACCCCCCAGGACCCCCCAAAATCACCCCCCAGGACCCCCAAAATTTCCCCAGGACCCCCAAACTCCTCCCAAACCCCCCAAAATCCCCCAGGACCCCCAAAATCCCCCAAACCCCCCCAGGACCCCCCAAAATCACCCCAGGACCCCCAAAATCCCCCAAACCCCCAGGACCCCCCAAAAATCACCCCCAGGACCCCCAAAATTTCCCCAAACTCCCCCAAAATCACCCCCAGGACCCCCCAAAGCCCCCCAGGACCCCCCAAACTCCTCCCAAACCACTTAAAATCACCTCCAGGACCCCCCAAAATTTACCCAGGACCCCCAAAAAATCCCCCAAATTTTCCCCAAACCCTCCCCCAAAAATCCCCCAGGACCCCCCCAGACCCCCCAAAATCACCCCCAGGACCCCCAAAATCCCCCAAACCCCCCAGGACCCCCAAAATCACCCCCAGGACCCCCAAAACTCCCCAAACCCCCCAGGACCCCCAAAATTTCCCCAGGACCCCCCAAAATTTCCCCAAACTCCCCAAAATCACCCCCAGGACCCCCAAACTCCCCCAGGACCCCCCAAACTCCTCCCAAACCCCCCAAAATCCCCCCAGGACCCCCCAAAAATTTCCCCAAAACTCCCCCAAAACCCCCAAACCCCAGGACCCCCAAACCCCCAGGACCCCCCAAATTTCTCCAAAACTCCCCCAAAACCCCCAAAAACCCCCCAAACCCCCCAGGACCCCCGAAAATCACCCCCAACCCCTCCCCAATGCCCCCAGGACCCCCCAAAATTGCCCCAGGACCCCCAAACCCCCCAAAATCCCCCAGCCCCCCATCCCCTCACCTCCCGTCGTGCCTGCCCAGGGGGCTCGTCGTGTGACGCCCACCCAGAGCCCGGCGAAATCCGTCTGCCCTGGGGGGGATTACACAGCTAATTAATTAATTAGTTAATTACAAACGGGGTAAAATCATTATAAACAGTTAATTGATTAATTAATTACAAACAGGGTATGCACAGCTAATTAATTAATTAATTACAAATGGGGTAAACAGCTAATTAATTATAAATGGGATAAAAGAATTATAAACCGTTAATTGATTAATTAATGACAAGCGGGATATACGCAGCTAATTAATTAATTACAAATGGGGTGAAATAATTATAAACAGTTAATTAATTAAAAATGGGAGAAAATAATTGTACACAGCTAATTAATTAATTAATTACAAACGGGATAAACAGCTAATTAATTAATTAATTACAAACGGGGTAAACAGCTAATTAATTATAAATGGGATAAAAGAATTATAAACAGTTAATTGATTAATTAATTACAAACGGGGTATACGCAGCTAATTAATTAATTACTTACAAATGGGGTGAAGTAATTATAAGCAGTTAATTAATTAAAAGTGGGATAAAATAATTGTACACAATTAATTAGTTAATTACAAACGGGGTAAAATAATTGTACACAGCGAATTAATTATAAATGGGGTAAAATAATTGCACACAGATAATAAATTAATTAATTACAAACGGAGTAAAATAATTGTACACAGCTAATTAATTAATTAATTAAAAACGGGGTAAAATAATTGTATACAGCTAATTAATTAATTAATTACAAGCGGGATAAAATAATTGTACACAGCTAATTAATTAATTACAAAGCGGGTAAAATCATTGTACACAGCTAATTAATTAATTACAAATAGGGTAAAATAATTATAAGCAATTAATTAAAAGTGGGATAAAAATAATTGTACACCGCTAATTAATTATAAATGGGACAAAATAATTGTACGCAGTTAATTAATTAATTAATTACAAACGGGGCAAAATAATTACGCAGTAATTAATTAATTAATTACAAACGGGATAAAATAATTACACACAGCAATTAATTAATTAATTACAAACAGGATAAAATAATTACACACAGTAATTAATTAATTAATTAATTACAAGCGGGATAAAATAATTACACACAGCTAATTAATTAATTACAAAGCGGGTAAAATCATTGTACACAGCTAATTAATTAATTACAAATAGGGTAAAATAATTATAAGCAATTAATTAAAAGTGGGATAAAAATAATTGTACACCGCTAATTAATTATAAATGGGATAAAATAATTATGCATGATTAATTAATTGAGTAATTACAAAGCGGGGGCAAAATAATTACGCGGTAATTAGTGAGTTAATTACAAACGGGATAAAATAATTACACACAGTAATTAATTAATTAATTACAAACAGGATAAAATAATTACACACAGTAATTAATTAATTAATTAATTACAGACGGGATAAAATAATTACACACAGTAATTAATTAATTAATTACAAACGGGGTAAAATCATTGTAAACAATTAATTAATTATAAATGGGATAAAATAATTCTACACAGCTAATTAATTAATTAAATACAAATAGGATATACACAGCTAATTAATTAATTAATTATAAACGGGGTAAAATCATTATACACAGCTAATTAATTAATTGCAAATGGGGTAAAATAATTATAAGCAATTAATTAAAAGTGGGATAAAAATAATTGTACACAGCGAATTAATTAATTAATTACAAACGGGGTAAAATAATTATACACACCTAATTAACTAATTAAAATGGGGTAAAATAATTATACACAGCTAATTAATTAATTAATTACAAACGGGGTAAAATAATTGTACACAGCTAATTAATTAATTAATTAATTACAAATGGGGTAAAATAATTATACACAGCTAATTAATTAATTACAAACGGGATAAAATAATTATACACAATTATTTAGTTGATTAAAAACGGGATAAAATAATTTTACGCAGCTAATTAATTAATTAATTACAAACGGGGTCAAAATTTTGGGGTGAGAAAAGTAAATTTTGGGTTGAAAAGGGGAGATTTTGGGGTGATAAAGGGAATTTTGGGGTGAAAAATGGGAGATTTTGGGGTGATAAAGGGAATTTTGGGGTGAAAAGTGAGAGATAAGGGGATTTTGGGGTGATAAGATGGAATTTTGGGATGAAAAAGGGAATTTTTGGGGTGAATAAAAAGAGGATTTTGGGGTGAAAGGATTTTGGGGGGTGAAAAGGATTTTAGGGTGTAGAGAGATAAAGGGGGATTTTGGGGTGATAGATATGGAATTTTGGGGGTGAAAAGAGGAATTTTTGGGTGATAAAAGAGGAGAGATAAAGGGAATTTTGGGGGGTGAATAAAGGGGATTTTTGGGGTGAAAAAGGGAATTTTTAGGGGTGAAAAAGTAAGAAATAAAGGGGAATTTTGGGGGGGAAAACCAAGGATTTTTGGGGTGGAAAAAAGGGAATTTTGGATGGCTTCGAGAGATAAGGGAATTTTGGGGGTGATAAGATGGAATTCCGGGGGGTGAGAAAGGGAATTTTTAGGGGTGAATAAAAGGGATTTTGGGGATGATAAAGAGGAGAGATAAGGGATTTTGGGGGGTGAAAGGATTTTAGGGGGTGAAAAAAGGATTTTGGGGTGAAAAAGTGAGAGATAAGAGAATTTTGGGGGTGATAAGATGGAATTCCGAGGTGAAAAAGGGGAATTTTTGGGGTGAATAAAGGGATTTTGGGGGTGATAAAAGGGGAGAAAAAGGGAATTTCGAGGGCGAAAAAGGGGTGAGTGATAAAAGGGAGATTTTGGGGGTGGAAAAAGGAATTTTGGATGAAAAGTGAGAGATAAAGAGGGATTTTTGGGGGTGATAAAAATGGAATTTTTGGGGGTGAAAAAAGGGAATTTTAGGGGTGAAAAAGGGAATTTTGGGGGTGAATAAAAGGGATTTTGGGATGAAAAAGGAATTTTTGGGGTGATAAAGGGGGATTTGGGGGGTGAAAAAAAGAAGGATTTTGGGGTGAGAAGGGAATTTTGGTGTGAGAAAAGGGAATTTGGGGTGATGAGAGGAATTTTGGGGTGAAAAACAGGGATTTTGGGGGAAGTGAGGGGTTTAGGAGTGAAAAAAAGGGACATTTTAGGGGGTGATGAGAGGAAATTTTGAGTGATAAAAGGGGATTTTGGGGCTAAAAGGGAATTTTAGAGTGAAAGGGAGAGATAAAAAGAATTTTGGGTGGAAAAAAAAGAAATTTTGGGGGGTGATGAAAGGGAATTTTAGGGGTGAGAAAAAATAAATTTTGGGTTGAAAAGCGGAGATTTTGCAGGGTGATAAAGGGAATTTTGGGGTGAAAACCAGGAGATTTTGGGGTGAAAAAGGGGGAATTTTTGGGTGAAAAATGGGAGATTTTGGGGTGGAAAAAGGGAATTTTGGGGTGAAAAGTGAGAGATAAGGAATTTCGGGGTGAAAAAGGAAATTTTGGGGTGAAAAAGGGAATTTTTGGGGTGAATAAAGGGGATTTTGGGGTGATAAAAGGGGAGAAAAAGGGGAATTTCGGGGGCCGAAAAAGGGAATTTTTGAGGTGATAAAAAGGGGATTTTTGGGGTGAAAAGAATCAGAGATAAAGGGGAGTTTTGGGGGTGATAAGATGGAATTTCGGGGGTGAAAAAGAGTTTTTAGGGGTGAATAAAAGGGGATTTTTGGGTGATAAAAGGGAGAAAAGAGGAATTCCGGGGGTGATAAGATGGAACTTTGGGGGTGAAAAAAGAAGTTTTGGGGTGAATAAAGGGGATTTTTGGGTGATAAAAGGGAGAGATAAAGGGAATTTCGGGGTGAAAAAGGGGATTTTGGGGGTGAAAAAATGGAATTTTGGGGTGAAAAGTGAGAGATAAGGGAATTTCGGGGTGAAAAAGTGGATTTTGGGGTGGAAAAATCGAATTTTGGAGTGAAAAGCGAGAGATAAGGGAATTTTGGGGTGAAAATCAGGAATTTTGGGGTGGGAAAAGGGAATTTTTGAGTGATAAAGGGAATTTTTGGGTGCTAAAGGGAGAGATAAGGGAATTTCGGGGCGAAAAAGGGGATTTTGGGGTGATAAAAGGGGAGCGATAAGAGAATTTTGGGGTGAATAAAGGGGATTTTGGGGGTGGAAAAATGGAATTTTGGGGTGAAAAGCGAGAGATAAGGGAATTTTAGGGTGATAAGATGGAATTTCGGGGTGAAAAAGAGTTTTTGGGGTGAATAAAGGGGATTTCGGGGTGAAAAAGGGAATTTTTAAGTGATAAAAGGGGATTTTGGGGTGAAAAAGGGAATTTTGGGGGTGAAAAGTGAGAGATAAGGAAATTTTGGGGTAATAAGATGGAATTTCGGGGTGAAAAAGGGAATTTTTGGGGTGAATAAAGGGGATTTCGGGGTGAAAAAGGGGATTTTGAGGTGAAAAAGGGAATTTTGAGGTGAAAAAGGGGATTTTGGGGGTGAAAAAAGGGAATTTTGGGGTCACAACGGGAGGTTTCGGGTGACACAAAGACGACAAAGGGTGACACAAAGGTGACACAGAGACGACAAAGGGTGACACAAAGGTGACACAAAGGGTGACACAAACGTGACACAAAGGTGACAAAGGGTGACACAAAGGTGACAAGAGGTGACAAAAGGTGACAAAGGGCGGCACGCACCCACGAAGGCGATGGTGGCCCTGCGGCAGGGCTGGCCCGGCACCCGCACCTCGCAGCGCGAGCCGAGCGGCAGCGACGCCGCCTCGGCCCGTTCCTGCTCCCGCTGCCGCTCCCGGTCCCGCTGCCGCTCCCGGTCCCAGCGGCCCCACGAGCGCTGCCGCAGGAAGGAGCGAACCGACTCTGCGGGGACAGCGACATCAGGGGACATCAGGGGACATCAGGGGACATTTGGGGACAGGGACACTCCCGGTCCCGCCTCCCCAGCCCGTTCCTGTTCCCGTTCCCGCTCCCGGTCCCAGCGGCCCCACGAGCGCTGCCGCAGGAAGGAGCGCACGGACTCTGTGGGGACAGCGACATCAGGGGACATTTGGGGACATCAGGGGACATTTGGGGACAGGGACACTCCCGGTCCCGCCTCCCCAGCCCGTTCCTGTTCCCGGTCCCAGCGGCCCCACGAGCACTGCCGCAGGAAGGAGCGCACGGATTCTGCGGGGACAGCGACATCAGGGGACATTTGGGGACATCAGGGGACATTTGGGGACAGGAACACTCCCGGTCCCGCCTCCCCAGCCCGTTCCTGTTCCCGGTCCCAGCGGCCCCACGAGCGCTGCCGCAGGAAGGAGCGAACGGATTCTGCGGGGACAGCGACATCAGGGGACATTTGGGGACATTTGGGGACGTTTGGGGACAGGGACACTCCCGGTCCCGCCTCCCCAGCCCGGTCCCGCTCCCGGTCCCAGCGGCCCCACGAGCGCTGCCGCAGGAAGGAGCGCACGGATTCTGCGGGGACAGCGACGTTTGGGGACACAGGGGACATTTGGGGACATCAGGGGACACGGCAGGGTGGCACTTTGCGGACAGGGACACGCTGGTGCCACTCCTGATCCCGTTCCTATTCCTGATCCTGTTCCCGGTCTCGTTCCCATTCCTGTTCCTGTTCTCGTTCTTGTTCCCGGTCCCGGTGTCCCCAGGAGTGCAGGGACACTGAGGGGACATCAGGGGGACATCAGGGGACATTTGAGGACAGGGACACTCCCAGTCCCGCTCCTATTCCCAGTTCCGTTCCCGTTCCCAGGAGCGCAGGGACGCTCTGGGGACAGGGACAGGGATGTCCTTGGGTGACACTCTGGGGACAGGGACACTCTGGGGACAGGGACAGGAATGTCCTTAGGGTGGCACTTTGGGGACAGGGACACTCCTGATCCCGTTCCTGTTCCCGTGTCTATTCCCGTCCCCAGGAGCGCAGGGACACCGAGGGGACAGGAATGTCTTTGGGGTGGCACTTTGGGGACAGGGACACTGGGGACAGGGACAGGAATGTCCTTAGGGTGGCACTTTGGGGACAGGGACACTCTGGGGACAGGGACAGGAATGTCCTTGAGGTGGCACTTTGGGGACAGGGATACTCTGGGGACAGGGACAGGAATGTCCTTAGGGTGGCACTTTGGGGACAGGGACACTCTGGGGACAGGGACACTCTGATCCCGTTCCTGTTCCCGTGTCTATTCCCGTCCCCCAGGGCGCTTAGGGGACACCGAGGGGACAGGAATGTCTTTGGGGTGGCACTTTGGGGACAGGGACACTGGGGACAGGGACAGGAATGTCCTTGGGTGGCACTCTGGGGACAGGGACACTCTGGGGACAGGGACACTGTGGACAGGGACACTGGGGACAGGGACACTGAGGGCAGGGACAGGAATGTCCTTGGGTGTCACTCTGGGGACAGGGACACTCTGGGGACAGGGACACGCTGGTGCCACTCCTGATCCCGTTCCCATTGCCGGTCCCGGTGTCCCCAGGAGCGCAGGGACACTGAGGGGACATCAGGGGACACGGCAGGGTGGCACTCTGGGGACAGGGGTGTCTCCTGTGGGTGGCACTCTGGGGACAGGGGTGTCTCCTGTGGGTGGCACTCTGGGGACAGGGGGTGTCCTTTAGGGGTGGCACTCTGGGGACAGGGACAGGGACACGGGTGTCTCCTGTGGGTGGCACTTTGGGGACAGGGGTGTCCTTTAGGGTGGCACTCTGGGGACAGGGACAGGGACACGGGTGTCTCCTGTGGGTGGCACTTTGGGGACAGGGGTGTCCTTTAGGGTGGCACTCTGGGGACAGGGACAGGGACAGGGGTGTCTCCTGTGGGTGGCACTCTGGGGACAAGCCAGAGTCACCTTGAGCACAGCGGTGACACAGAGGGGGCAGAACAGAGACCCTGCCCTGTGTCCCCAGTGTCCCCCCAGTGTCCCCAATGTCCCAATCCCCCCAATGTCCCCAGTGTTCCCAATGTCCCTAATGTCCCCAGTGTCCTCAATGTCCCCACTGTCCCCACTGTCCCCCCAGTGTCCCAGTGTCTCCAGTGTCCCCACCATTCCCAATGTCACAATGTCCCCAATCCCCACCACTGTCCCAATGTCCCCCAGTGTCCCCAGTGTCCCCAGTGTCCCAGGTGTCCCCAGTGTCCCCAGTGTCCCCAGTGTCCCCAGTGTCCCAGGTGTCCCCAGTGTCCCCAGTGTCACCTGTTCTCTTGTCATAGTCACTCTCGGCCATCTCGTACTTGGGCACCTGGCTCAGGTCCTCGAACTGCCCCGCGCGCGCCCCGCTCCGGTCCGTCACCTGGGGGACACAGGGGACATTAGTGACACACGGGGACATTAGTGACACACAGGGGACATTAGTGACACACGGGGACATTAGTGACACACAGGGACATTAATGACACACAGGGGACATTAGTGACACACAGGGGACATTAGTGACACACGGGGGACATTAGTGACACACGGGGGACATTAATGACACACGGGGGACATTAGTGACACACAGGGGGACATTAGTGACACCACGGGGGACATTAGTGACACCGGGGACGTGGTGACACACAGGGGGACATTAGTGACACTGCAGGGGACACACAGGTGACACACAGGGGACACCGGGGACATTAATGACACACAGGTGACACACGGGGGGACATTAACCACACACAGGGACACACAGGGGACACACAGGGGACACCGGGACACCGGGGACATTAATGACACACGGGGACATTAGTGACACACAGGGACATTAGTGACACACAGGGACACACAGGGACACACGGGGACACATAGGGGACATTAGTGACACACGGGGACATTAGTGACACACGGGGGACATTAACCACACATGGGGACACACAGGTGACACACAGGGGACACCGGGGACATTAATGACACACAGGGACACCAGGGACACAAAGGGGACATTAATGACACACAGGTGACACAGGTGACACACAGGTGACAGAGGTGACATTAATGACACACGGAGACATTAGTGACACACAGGGGAACACACAGGGGACACACAGGGACACACAGGGACACAGGTGACACACAGAGACACGGTGACACACAGATGACACAAGTGACACAGGTGGTATTAATCACACAGGTGACACAGAGGTAACAATGAGGTGACACAGGTGACACACAGGTGACACACAGGTGATAGTGAGGTGACACAGGTGTGACACATGCACCCTGCAGCCCTCGCTGACGGGGTACCAGTGACATTAGTGACACACAGGTGACACAGGTGACAGGTGTGACACACAGGTGACACAGGTGACACACAGGTGACACACAGGTGACACACAGGTGATAGTGAGGTGACACAGGTGTGACACATGCACCCTGCAGCCCTCGCTGACGGGGTACCAGTGACATTAGTGACACAGGTGACACAGGTGACAGGTGTGACACACAGGTGACACAGGTGACACACAGGAGACATTGAGGTGACACACAGGTGACACAGGTGACATTAATGACACACAGGTGACACACAGGTGACAGAGGTGACATTAACATCACTCATGTGCACCCTACAGCCGTTGGTGACAGGGTACCCGGTGACATTAATGACACAGGTGACACACAGGTGACATTAATGACACACAGGTGACATTAATGACACACAGGTGACACACAGGTGACACAGGTGACACACAGGTGACATTAATGACACACAGGTGACACACAGGTGACACAGGTGACATTAACATCACTCATATCCACCCTGCAGCCGTCAGTGACAGGGTACCGGTGACATTAATGACAGAGGTGACACACAGGTGACAATGAGGTGACACTGGTGACAGTGACACGTGTACCCTGCAGCCGTAGGTGACGGGGTACCAGTGACATTAATGACACAGGTGTCACTCACAGGTGACATTAATCACACACAGATCACAATGCGACACACCAGGTGACACACAGGTGACAATGAGGTAACACAGGTGACATTAATGAGACACAGGTGACAATGACGTGACACAGGTAACAATGAGGTGACAGTCACAGGTGTGACACTAATGTCACTCACGTGCACCCTGCACCCGTCAGTGACAGGGCACACCCCCAGCAGTGCAGCACACACAGGTGACATTAATCACACACAGGTGACATTAATGACACACAGGTGACAATGAGGTGACACACAGGGGACATTAATCACACACAGGTGACACAGGTGACAATGAGGTGACACAGGTGACAATGAGGTGACAGTCACAGGTGTGACACTAATGTCACTCACGTGCACCCTGCACCCGTCGGTGACAGGATACGCCCCCAGCAGCGCAGCACACACAGGTGACATTAATGACACACAGGTGACAGTGAGCTGACACTGAGGTGACACACAGGTGACAATGAGGTGACACAGGTGACACAGCTGTCACTCACGTGCACCCTGCACCCCTCGGTGACCGGGTACGCCCCCAGCAGCGCAGCACACACAGGTGACATTAATGACACACAGGTGACAATGAGGTGACACAGGTGACAGTGAGCTGACACTGAGGTGACACAGGTGACACTGAGGTGACACAGGTGACATTGAGTGACACACAGGTGACAATGAGGGTGACACAGGTGACACTGAGGGTGACACTCACGATGCACCCTGCAGCCATCAGCTGACAGGGTAAGGCCCCCAACGGCGCCAGCTTTTACACAGGTGACATTAATGACACACAGGTGACACACAGGTGACATTAATCACACACAAGTGACACACAGGTGACAATGAGGTGACACACAGAGGTGACAATGAGATGACACAGGTGACACTGAGGTGACACTGAGGTGACACACAGGTGACATTAATGACACAGGTGACACTGAGGTGACACAGGTGACACTGAGGTGACACTCACGTGCACCCTGCACCCATCGCTGACAGGGTAGGCCCCCAGCAGCGCAGCACACACAGGTGACATTAATCACACACAGGTGACAATGAGGTGACACACAGGTGACACACAGGTGACACAGGTGACACAGCTGTCACTCACGTGCACCCTGCAGCCATCAGTGACAGGATCGCCCCCAGCAGGCGCAGCACACACAGGTGACAATGAGGGTGACACGAGGTGACAATGAGGGTGACACACAGGTGACACTGAGGGTGACACTGAGGGTGACACTCACGTGCACCCTACGGCCATCAGTGACAGGATACGCCCCAGCAGCGCAGCACACACAGGTGACGATAATGACACACAGGTGACACACGGGTGACAATGAGGTGACAATGAGGGTGACACACAGATGACACAGGTGACACTGTGACACTCGCGTGCACCCTGCAGCCGCATCGGTGACAGGGATCGTCCCACAGCAGTGCCTAGCACACACAGGTGACAATGAGGGTGACACAGATGACAATGAGGTGACACACAGGTGACAATGAGGTGACACAGGTGACACACAGATGACAATGAGGGTGACACAGGTGACACTGAGGTGACACTGAGTGACAATGAGGTGACACAGGTGACACACAGATGACAATGAGGGTGACACAGATGACAATGAGGGTGACACACAGGTGACAATGAGGTGACACAGGTGACACACAGATGACAATGAGGTGACACAGGTGACACTGAGGTGACACTGAGGTGACAATGAGGTGACACAGGTGACACACAGAATGACAATGAGGGTGACACAGATGACAATGAGGTGACACACGGGTGACAATGAGGTGACACAGGTGACACACAGGTGACAATGAGGTGACAATGAGGGTGACACACAGGTGACACAGGTGACACAGGTGACAATGAGGGTGACACACAGGTGACACAGGTGACACTGTGACACTCCGTGCACCCTGCACCCGTCGGGTAGACAGGATACGCCCCAGCTAGGCGCAGCACACACAGGTGACATTAATCACACACAGGTGACAATGAGGGTGACACACAGGTGACACGGTGGCCTGAGTGACAATGAGGGTGACACAGGTGACACACAGGTGACACTGAGGTGACACAGATGACAATGAGGATGACACAGGTGACACAGGTGACACTGTGACACTCCGTGCACCTACGGCCGTCGGTGACGGGATACGCTAGCGCCAGCACACACAGGTGACAATGAGGTGACTGCAGATGACAATGAGGTGACACACAGGTGACACAGGTGACACGGGTGACACACAGGTGACAATCAGGTGACAATGAGGTGACACACAGGTGACACAGGTGACACACAGATGACAATGAGGTGACACAGGTGACAATGAGGTGACACAGGTGACAATGGGGTGACACACGGGTGACACAGGTGACACACGAGGTGACAATGAGGGTGACAATGAGGGTGACACACAGGTGACACAGGTGACACAGGTGACAATGAGGTGACACAGGTGACACAGATGACAATGAGGTGACACAGGTGACAATGAGGGTGACACAGGTGACACTGAGGTGACACTGAGAGGTGACAATGAGGTGACACAGGTGACACACAGATGACAATGAGGTGACACAGGTGACAATGAGGTGACACAGATGACACACAGGTGACAATGAGGTGACAATGAGGTGGCACAGATGACACACGGAGTGACACAGCTGTCACCCATGCGCCCTGCAGCCGTTGGGTGACGGGATCGCCCCCAGCGAGGCCTGCAGTAGCTCTCCAGCGCCCAGGGGGGCTCAGGTCCTGCGCCCCGAACAGCTCCAGCTCCATGCACGAGGCGGTAGCCCACCACCAGCTCCAGCTTGCACTGGGAGGAACTGAGATGACTGGGAGCACTGGGAATGGACTGGGAGGGACTGGGAATGGCACAGGGTGCCCACCACCAGCTCCAGCTTGCACTGGGAGGAACTGGGAATGAACTGGGAGCACTGGGAATGGACTGGGAGGGACTGGGGAATGGCACAGAGCCCCACCACCAGCTCCAGCTTGCACTGGGAGGGACTGGGAATGACTGGGAGGGACTGGGGAATGGACTGGGAGGGACTGGGAATGGCACAGAAGCCCACCACCAGCTCCAGCTTGCACTGGGAACACTGGGGAGTGAACTGGGAGGGACTGGGAATGGACTGGGAGGGACTGGGAATGGCACAGAGCCCACCACCAGCTCCAGCTTGCACTGGGAGGGACTGGGAATGAACTGGGAGCACTGGGAATGGACTGGGAGGGACTGGGAATGGCACAGAGCGCCACCACCAGCTCCAACTTGCACTGGGAGGGACTGGGAATGAACTGGGAGCACTGGGAATGGACTGGGAGGGACTGGGAATGGCACAGAGCCCACCACCAGCTCCAGCTTGCACTGGGAGGGACTGGGGACGGCTAGGAGGGACTGGGAATGGACACAGGGAGGGACTGGGAATGGCACAGGGCGCCCACCACCAGCTCCAGCTTGCACTGGGAGGGGCTAGGGGAATGAACTGGGAGCACTGGGAATGGACTGGGAGGGACTGGGAATGGCACAGGGCGCCCACCACCAACTCCAGCTTGCACTGGGAGGGGCCGGGGGAGTGAACTGGGAGCACTGGGAATGGACTGGGGAGTAACTGGGAGGGACTGGGAATGGCACGGGAGGCGCCCACCACTAGCTCCAGCTTGCACTGGGAGGGACTGGGGAGTGAACTGGGAGCACTGGGAATGGCACAGAAGCCCTGCAACTCCAACTTGCACTGGGAACACTGGGAGTGAACTGGGAGCACTGGGAATGGCACAGGGCGCCCTCCACCAGCTCCAGCTTGCACTGGGAGGGGACACTGCGGAGAGGTCCCAGTTCCGTTATCCCAGTCCCAGTTCATTATCCCCATCCAGTTCCCATTCTCCCATTATCCCAGTTCCCATTATCCCATTATCTCAGCTCCTATTACCCCCATCCCAGTTCCATTATCCCAGTTCCCATTACCCCAGTTCCCATTATCCCAGTCCCAGCTCCCATTATCCCCATCCCAGTTCCCATTCTCCCATTATCCCAGTTCCCATTACCCCAGTTCCATTATTCCAATTCCCATTATCCCAGTTCCCGTTATCAGTCCCGATTCCCATTATCGGTTCCCATTACAGTTCCCATTATCCAGTCCAGCTCCCATTATCCCAGTCCCAGCTCCCATTATCCCAGTTCCCATTATCCCATTATCTCAGCTCCTATTACTCCCATCAGTTCCCATTATCCCAGTTCCATTACGGTTCCCATTATCCAGTCCCAGCTCCCATTATCCCAGTTCCCCTTATCCCAGTTCCCATTATCCCAGTCCCAGTTCCCATTATCCCAGTTCCCATTATCCAGTTCCCATTATTCCAGCCGGTTCCCATTATCCCAGTCCCATTATCCCATCGGTTCCCATTATCCCCATCAGTTCCCGTTATCAGTCCCGGTTCCCATTATCCCCGTCCCAGTTCCCGTTATCCCAGTCGGTTCCCATCCATTCTCCCGGTTCTCCGGTCCCGCTTCTCCCGCTCCGTTACCTTCAGCTCGGCGATGGTCAGCGATGGCGAAGCGCTTACAGAAACGGAACGCGTTCAGCGAAGCTGCTCACCGCCAACCACCAGGCCGGCCGAGTCCCACCGCCGTTCATGGCTCCGGTACCGACCGGGCCCCGCCGGTACCGCGCACCGGAACCGAGCCGCGATCCCAGGCGCCTCCCGAGCCTTCGGCGGCTTCCGCTGCCCCAGCAGGAGCCCCGAACGGTTCCGGAGCCGCGAACCGGAGCCGCTTCTGGAAGGTTCACGGGCCGCCACAGCCGGGACCGGTGAGGGAGGGACCAATCAGAGCTGGCGGTGCGGGTCACGTGACGCAAACCGGCCAATAGCGAGCGAGAGAAGGCGGGACGAACAAAAGCATCCCCAATATAAGCGTAAAGGGGGCGGGGGAAAGCGAGGATGGACCAATAGGAAGAGAGAGTGGGAGGGAGAAACAAAGAGGTCCAGCCAATAAGAATAAAGGAGGGCGTGACAAAATGAGAGAATGAGCCAATAGAAATAAAAGGAAAAGGCGGGGCAAAAGATTCGTCAATTAAAATAGGGGATTGGCGGGTCTAGGAGTGCTGACCAATGAAAAGAGGGGGAGGCAGTGATTGACGGGTGGTTTGACCAATGGGATGGGGAGGCGGTGGAAAGGGGTGTGACCGGACAGCCATGGACGGGGAGGGCGCGTACGAGCCGGGCTTCGTGGGGATCCGGTTCTGCCAGGGAATGGTGAGAGCAGCGGAAAAACCGGGAAACAGCGGGAATCTGGGGGAAAACAGCAGGGAGTGCACCGGGAATGCTGCAGGAGTGAGCGGGGGTGTTGGGGGGTCAGGCGGGTACAGAGGGAATGGCGGGAATCATTAGTGAGGGGGAAAACCGGGGAATGGTGAGGGGGAAAAACCGGGAATGATGAGGGGGAACAGCAGGGGTGTGAGGGGAAAAATACAGGGGAATTGTGAGGGGGAAACACCAGGGTGTGAGGGGAAAAATACAGGGGAATGATGAGGGGGAACAGCGGGAATTGTGAGGGGGAAAAATACAAGAGAGGTGTGAGGGAAACACCGGGAACTGTGGGGGGAAAAATACAGGGGAATGATGAGGGGGGAACGGCGGGGTGTGAGGGGGAAAAATACAGGGGGTGTGAGGAAACACCGGGAACTGTGAGGGGGAAAAATACAGGGAATGATGAGGGGGGAACAGCGGGGTGTGAGGGGAAAAATACACGGAAAGTGTGAATGGGAAATGTCAGGGAGTGGTGAGGGGAAAAATACAAGGGGAATTGTGAGGGTGAAAAAAGTGGAAATAGTGAGGGGGAAACATCAGGGTGTGTGGGGAACACCGGGGAATGGTGAGGGGGGAAAATACAGGGGGAATTGTGGGGGAAATGTCGGGGGAATGGTGAGAGGAGAAACATCAGGGAATTGTGAGGGGGAAAAAGTGGGAATGGTGAGGGGAAAGATTAGGAATGGTGAGCAGGAAAAAACCGGGAATGATGAGAGGGAAAAACCAGGAAAGTGAAGGGGAAAAAAGCCGGGGAATTGTGAGGGATAAACAATGGGAATGGTGAGGGGAAGAAATAGGGGAATCGTGAGAACTCAGGGTGTGAGGGGGGAAAAAGTGGGAATTGTGAGGGGGAACCATTGGGAATGGTGAGGGGAAAAATATCAAGGGAGTGTGTGAGGGGAAAATACAGGGGAATGTTGAGGGGGAAAAAAGTAGGAGTGTGAGGGAGAACAAAACCGAGATGGTGAGAGGAAATATCGGGAATTGCTTGCGGGAATGCTGGGGTGTGAGGGGTTAAAAATATCGAGATTATTGAGGAGAAATATCGGGGGTGTGAGGGGAAAATTATCGAGGGAATTGTGAGGGAAATATCCGAGGGGGTGTGAGGGGGAAAAATACAGGGGTGTGGGGAGATGCAGGGGTGTGAGGGAAAAATATCCGGAATTGTGAGGGAAATATCGGGGAATGGTGAGGGGAAAGTGTGGGAATTGTGAGAGAAATATCGGGGTGTGAGAGAGAATATCCGGGGAGGTGTGAGGGGAAAATACAGAGTGTTGGGGGAAAAATATCGGGGAATTGTGAAGGAGAAATGCTCGAGGGGTGTGAGGGGAAAATTACTCGGGGTGTGAGGGAGTAAAATACAGGGGTGTGAGGGGAGAAATGTATAGGAATGGGGAGGGATAAAAAAGCGAAAATTGTGAGGGGGAAAAATATCGGGGAATCGTGAGAGAAGAACACCTGGAGTGTGAGGGGAAATGTTGGGAATGGGAGGGAAAAATCCAGGGAATGGTGAGGGAAATATCGGGAGGTGTGAGGGGAGAAAAACTGAGGAGTTTTGAGGGAGAAAATCAGGGGAATTTTGAGAGGGAGAAAGCGGCTGAAAATTTTGAGGGGAAGAAATGGAAATTTTGAAGGGGAAAATTGGATGTTTTGAGGGGGAAAATTCAGGAATTTAAGGGGGAAAATCGGGGAATTTTCAGGGGAAGTGGGAGTTTGAGAGAAGGAAAATTGGGAGATTTTGAGGGAGGAAGATGGGGAATGGTGAGGGGAAAAATCTGAAATTTTGAGGGGAAAATCTGAAATTTTGAGGGGGAAAATCAGAATTTTTAGGTAGGGAAATTGGGAATTTTGAGAAGGAGAATTAAAATTTTGAGGGGAGGAAATTGGGAATTTTGGAGAGGGAGAATTGGGAATTTTTGAGGGAGGGAGAATTTGGGAATTTTGCCCCCAGAGCCTCCCAGTAATCCCAGTTTTTCCCAGTAACAACATGCTGTACCCCAAGGAGGACAAGGAGAACGGGATCCTGCTCTATGCTGTAGTGGTCCTGACCCATCCCAGTTCATCCCAGTGCCCTCCCAGTCCATCCCAGTCCATCCCAGTCCATCCCAGTGCCCTCCCAGTCCATCCCAGTCCATCCCAGTGCCCTCCCAGTCCCATCCCAGTCCATCCCAGTGCCCTCCCAGTCCCATCCCAGTCCATCCCAGTCCCATCCCAGTGCCCTCCCAGTCCATTCCAGTCCATCCCAGTCCATCCCAGGAGTGCCCTCCCAGTCCATCCCAGTCCATCCCAGTGCCCTCCCAGTCCATCCCAGTCCATCCCAGTCCATCCCAGTGCCCTCCCAGTCCATCCCAGTGCCCTCCCAGTTCATCCCAGTGCCCTCCCAGTGCATCCCAGTGCCATCCCAGTGCCCTCCCAGTGCCCTCCCAGTGCCCTCCCAGTCCATCCCAGTGCCCTCCCAGTCCATCCCAGTCCATCCCAGTCCATCCCAGTGCCCTCCCAGTCCATCCCAGTGCCCTCCCAGTTCATCCCAGTGCCCTCAGGGTGCTCTCCAGTCCCATCCCAGTCCATTCCAGTTCATTCCAGTGCCCTCCCATTGCCCTCCCAGTGCCCTCCCAGTCCATCCCAGTGCCTCCCAGTGCCCTCCCAGTCCATCCCAGTTCATCCCAGTGCCACTCCCAGTGCATCCCAGTGCCATCCCAGTGCCATCCCAGTGCCCTCCCAGTGCATCCCAGTGCCCTCCCGAGTGCCCTCCCAGTCCCATCCCAGTCCATCCCAGTGCCCTCCCAGTCCATCCCAGTGCCCTCCCAGTCCATCCCAGTCCATCCCAGTGTCCTTCCAGTCCCTCCCAGTCCATCCCAGTTTGCCCAGTCTCCTGCCAGTCCCTCCCAGTTTGTCCCAGTCTCCTCCCAGTCTCTCCCAATCCCCTTCCTATCCCCTCCCAGTCCTCTCCCAGTCCCTCCCAATACATCCCAGTCCTCTCCCAGTCCCTCCCAGTTTGCCCAGTCCTCTCCCAGTCCCTCCCAGTCCTCTCCCGTCTGTCCCAGTGCGTCCCAGTCCATCCCAGTTTGCTGTGCAGTGCAGGAACTGTGATTACCAGCAGGAGGGCCGACAACAGCTGCATCACGTCAACAAGATCCGCATGCGAGAGTGGAGTGAGAGCAGGCATCCCAAAAATACCTCTAAATATCCCAAAATATCCCAGAATATCCCCTGAATATCCTAAATATCCCAAAATATCCCAGAATATCCCCAAAATATCCCAAAATATCCCCCAAAATATCCCAAAATATCCCCAAAATATCCCAAATATCCCCAAAATGTCCCAAAATATCCCCAAAATATCCCAAAGATATCCCCAAAATATCCCAAAATATCCCCAAAGTATCCTAAATGTCCCCCAAAATATCCCTGAATGTCCCAAAATATCCCTGAATGTCCTAAATATTCCTAAATATCCCTAGATATCCCAATATATCCCAAAGAAATATCTAGAAATATCCCAAAATATCCCTGAATATCCCCAAAACATCCCCAAAATATCCCAAAATATCCCCAAAATATTCCCCAAAATGTCCCCCAAAATGTCCTAAATGTCACAAAATATCCCAAAATATCCCTGAATATCCCAAAATATCCCCATGCCCTAAATATCCCCAAAGTGCCCTGAATATCCCAAAATGTCCCCAGAAATGCCCTAAATGTCACAAAATGTCCCAAAGATATCCCCAAAATGTCTCAAAATGTCCCTAAATATGTCCCAAAAATATCCCTGAATGTCCCCAAAATATCCCCCAAATGTCCCTGAATATCCCCAAAACATCCCCAAGAAATATCCCAAAATGTCCCCAAAATGTTCCCAAAATATCCCCCCAAAATATCCTAAATATCCTAAAATGTCCCAAAAATGTCCCTGAATGTCCCAAAATGCCCCAAAGTGTCCTAAAGTATCCCCAAAATGTCCCAGAAATGTCCCCCAAAATATCCTAAATGTCCCCAAAGATGTCCTAAATATCCCTGGATATCCCTGAATATCCCCAAAATATCCCAAAATATCTCCCCAAAGTATTCCCCAAAAATGTCCCAAAATATCCCAAATGTCCCCCAAATGTCACAATATCCCTGAATATCCCTTGAATATCCCAAAATAGTCCCCCAAAATATCCTAAATATCCCTGAATATCCCAAAATGTCCCAAAAATATCCCTGAATGTCCCCTAAAATGCCCCCAAATATCCGTGAATATCCCCAAAACATCCCCAAAAATGTCCAAAATATCCTAAAATATTCACAAAATGTCCCCAAAATGTCCTAAATGTCCTAAAATATGTCCCAAAGATATCCCTGGATATCCCAAAATATCCCCCAAAATATCCCAAAATATCCCATGGATATCCCAAAATATCCCCAAAGTATGCCCCAAAATATCCCAAAATATCCTAAAATGTCCCCCAAAATATCCCAAAATATCCCTAAAATATTCCCCTGAATATCCCCCAAAATATCCCCTGAATATCCCTGAATATCCCCAAAATATCCCCCAAAATATCCCCCAAAATATCCCCCAAAATATCACAAAATATCCCCCAAAATATCCCTGAATATTCCTGAATATCCCAAAGAAATATCCCCAAAATATCCCAAAATATCCCCAAAATATCCCCTAAATATCCCAAAGTATCCCAAAATATCCCCCAAAATATCCCAAAATATCCCCAAAATATCCCCAAAATATCCTCTAAATATCCTAAATATCCCAAAATATTTTTTAAATATATCCCAAAATGTCCCCAAAATATCCCCAAAATATCCCAAAATATCCCCAAAATATCCCTGAATATCCCCAAAATATCCCCAAGATATCCCAAAATATCCCCAAAATATCCCCTGAATATCCCAAAATATCCCCCAAAATATCCCCCAAATATTCCTTAAATATTCCCAAAACATTCCTAAAACATTCCTAAAATATTTCCAAAATATCTCCAAATATTCCTAAAAAATTCCGTAATTATCCCTAAATATCCCCAAAATATTCTTAAAATATTCCTAAAATGCTCTCAAAATATTTCTGAGATATTCCCTAAATATTCCAAAAATAACTTCAAAATATTCCCAAAATGCTTCTCAATATTTCCAAAATATTCCCAAATATTCCCCAAATATTCTTTTAACATTCCTTAAATATTCCCAAACTATTCCTAAAATGTTCCCCAAATATTCCCAAAATATCCCCAAAATCTTCCCAAATATTCCCAAAATATTCCCAGATATTCCTGGGATCCCTTCTTAGAAATTGGGGGAATTTTGGGGGAATTTGGGAGGAATTTGGGGAGAAATTTGGGGGAAATTTGGGGGAAATTTTGGGAGAATTCTGAGGAAATTTTGGGGGAATTTGGAGAATTTACAGAGGGAGAGTCAGGGGGGTGGGGAAAATTTAGACAATTTTGAGGGGAATTTTGAGGAGATTCAGGAGAATTTGTGGGGGAAATTCAGGAGAAATTTTTGGAGAGAATCTAAGAGAGAAATTTGGAGGAATTTTTAGAAATTTGGGAGGAATTTTTGGGGAAAGTGTTGAGATAATTTGGGGAAGAGTGAGGGGGATTTTGGGAGAATATGCAGAAATTTTCAGGGAATTTCAGGAGAGATTGGGAGATTTTTAGGAGAATTTGGGAGGAATTTTGGAAGAAATTTGAGATTTCGGGGATTTTAAGGAGATTTAGGGAGAATTTTGAGGGAGAATTTTGAGGGAGGTGTGGAGAAATTTAAGGAAATTCTGAGGAGGAATTTGGAGCAGTTACAGGGGGTATATGAAAATGTGGGGAGAATTTGGGGAGATTCAGGGGAGGAGTTTGGAGGAGGTACAGGGGAATTTGAAGGGGAAGTGAGGAGGAATTTTGTCTGAGATAATTTAGGGAGGAGAATTTGAGGGGAATTTTTGGGGAGGATCTGGAGAAATTTTCAGGGAATTTCAGAGGGAAAGTTTGGGGGGATTTTGGAGGAATTTGGGGAGGAAATCTGGAAGAAATTTTGTGGGGAATTTAGAGAGGATTTAGAGAGAGTGGGGAGAGTGTGGGAGGAATTTTGAGGGAAATTTGGAGGAAATTTTGAGGGAGTGTGGGGAAAATTTGAACAATTTTGGGGGAATTTCTGAGGGAGATTCAGGGGAGGAATTTGGGGAAGTTCAAGGGAGAATAGGGGAAATTTAGAGGAGAATTTTTAGAGGAGATACTTTGAGATAATTTGGGAGGAAGAGGTTTGAGAGTTTTGGGGAGAGGGTGGAGAATTTTCAGGGAATTTCGGGGAGAAATCTGAGGGGATTTTGGAGGAATTTATGGGAGAATTTTGGAAGAAATTTAGGGAATTTGAGAGGGTACTTTAAGGAAATTTTAGGAAGAGTACAAGAGGAGTGGAGAAATTTGAGGACATTTAGGGGAAATTTAGACACAATTTTGGAGGAATTTTTGAGAAATTTAAGAGGAGAAATTGGGGAAGTTCAGGGAGAATTTTGGAGAAAATTTAGGAAATTTTGGAGAAATTTCAGAGGAATTTTTGGGAGGAAATTTGAGAGGGAGAATTTTGAGGGGAGACTGAGGAGGAGTACAAGGGAAATTTTGAGATAATTGGGAAGAATTTGAGGGAATTTTGGGGAGAAATTTCTGGAGAGAAATTTTCAGGGAATTTTTGAATTGAAATTGAGAGGTAGGGGATCCCTGGGAGGATTTTGGAGGAATTTTTGGGAGGGTACTGGAAAGAAATTTCAGAGATTTAGAGGATTTTAGAGGAGAAAATTTAAAGGGGAGAATTTTTAAGAGGAGATTTAGGGGAGAAAGTTTTGAGAGGGTAGGGGAATTTTACAGAGAAATTCAGAGATTTGGGGAAAATTTGGAACAATAGGGGGAATTTTGAGGAGATTCAGGGGAGAATTTGGGGAGAATTCAGGGAGAATTTTGGAGAAATTTCAGGGAATTTTAGGAGAAATTTGGAGGAATTTTTAGAGAAGTGGGGAGGAATTTTGAGGAAATTTTGAGATAATTTAGGGAAGAATTTGAGGGGAATTTTTGGGGAGAATTTTGGAGAAAGTTCAGGGAAGTTTGGGGGGATTTTGGGAGGAATTTTGGGAGGAATTTTTGGAAGGAAAGAAATTTTGGGAATTTTGGGAGATTTAGGGGGAGAATTTTGGGAGATTTTTGAGGAGGTGGAGAAATTTTGAGGGACATTTAGGGAAAATTTGGAGCAATTTTGGGAGAATTTTGGGGGGTACAGGGAAATTCAGGGGAGAATTTGGGAAATTCAGGAGAATTTTTGGAGGAGATTTTAGGAAATTTTGGAGGAAATTTCTGGGAATTTAGGAGAAATTTGGGAGGAATTTTTAGGAGAAATTTAGGAGAATTTTGAGGAAATTTACAGAGACAATTTAGGAAAGAATTTAGGGGGATTTTAGGGAGAATTTGGGAGAAAATTTAGAGAGGAATTTTGGGAGAAATTTGGGATTTTAGGGAAATTTGGGGGCAAATTCGGGAGGAGTTTTGGGGGAATTTTGGGAGAATTTTTGGAAGAAATTTGGGAATTTTAGGACAATTTGGGAGGATTTTTTGAGATTTTGGGGAAGATTTTGAGAGATTTTAGGGAGAATTTTTGGAGAGAAAATTTGGAAATTTTGATGAAATTTAGAGAGAATTTTGGGAGAAAATTTCAGGGAATTTTGGGTAAAAATTTGGGATTTTAGGGAGAATTTTAGGAGGAATTTTGGGTAAAAATTTGGGATTTTTGGGAGAATTTTGGGTGAAATTTGGGATGTTAGGGAGAAATTTTGGAGAATTTTGGGTAAAATTTGGGATTTTGGGAGAACACGGAGGAATTTTGGGTGGAATTTGGGGGAACTTTGGAAGAAATTTCACAAAATTTTAGGAAAATTTAGGGGGAATTTTGGATATTTTTTGGGGAGTTTCATTGAGGGAAGATTTTTGGGATTCCTGGATGGATTTTTGGGTGGATTTTTTGGGATTTTTGGGAATCCTGGGTGTTTCTGGAGTGGATTTTTGGGAATTTTTGGGAATGTTGAAGTGGCTGTTTTTTGGGAATTTTTAGGGAATCCTGGGTGGATTTTGGAGATTTTGGGTGTTTCTGGGTGGATTTTTGGGAATTTTTAGGAATCCTGGGTGGATTTTTGGGAATTTTGGGGAACTGTGTGTGGATTTTTTGGGAATTTTTGGGAATGTTGGGGTGTTTCTGGGTGGATTTTTGGGAATTTTTGAGGGATTTTTAGGAATGCTGAGTGGCTGGCTGTTTTGGGGGAATTTTTGGGAGATGTTGAGTGTTTCTGGGTGGATTTTTGGGGAATTTTTGGGATTTTTAGGGAATGTTGGGAATGCTGGTGGCTGTTTTTGGAATTTTTTGGGAATGTTGGTGTTTCTGGGTGGATTTTTGGGAATTTTTGGGATTTTTGGGAATGCTGGTGGCTGTTTTGGGATTTTTTGGGAATGCTGGTGTTTCTGGGTGGATTTTTGGGAATTTTGGGAATTTTTGGGAATGCTAGTGGCTGTTTTTGGGAATTTTGAGACGTTGGGTGGATTTTTGCGCCAGAGATTTTGGGGGATTTTTGGGAATGCTGGTGGCTGTTTTGGGATTTTTGGGAGCGTTGGTGGTGGTTTGGGTGGATTTTTGGGAATTTTTGGGAACCTATGGGTGGATTTTGGGTGGATTTCTGGGAATTTTTGGGAATTTTGGGAATGCTGGTGGCTGTTTTGGGAATTTTTGGGAGCGTTGGTGTTTTGGGTGGATTTTTGGGAATTTTTGGGAATGTTGGGGTGTTTCTGGGTGGATTTTTGGGAATTTTTGAGATTTTGGGAATGCTGGTGGCTGTTTTTTGGGAATTTTTGGGAATTTTAGGAATGCTGGTGGCTGTTTTTGGGATTTTTTGGGAATGTTGGTGGTTTTGGGTGGATTTTTGGGAATTTTTGGGATTTTTTGGGAATGTTGAGTGGTTTTGGGTGGATTTTTGGGGAATTTTTGGGATTTTTTGGGAATGTTGCAGGGGATGCTGGTGGCTGTTTGGGATGGGTGGGGATGCTGGGGATGCTGGTGGCTGTTTTGGGAGTTTTTGGGAATTTTAGGGATGCTGGTGTCTGTTTTGGGATGAATTTGGGAATGTTGGGAATGCTGGTGGCTGTTTTGGGAATTTTAGGAATGTTGGGGATGCTGGTGGCTGTTTTTGGGAATTTTGGGGGAATGCTGGGGATGCTGGTGGCTGCTTTTTGGGAATTTTGGGAATGCTGGGGATGCTGGTGGCTGTTTTGGGGTGGTGGGATTTTGGGAATGCTGGTGGCTGTTTTGGGATGAATTTGGGGGGTGCTGGTGGCTGCTTTGGCATGGTTGGGAATGTTGGGGATGCTGGTGGCTGTTTTGGGAATGTTGTGAATTTTGGGGGGTGCTGGTGGCTGTTTTTAGGGAGTTCATTTGGGCTGTGGCTGTCCTGGCCGAGCTGACCCCAGATCATCGCCGGCGTGTCCCAGGACCCGGCAGCTACCCATACGAGGATCACCTGCCAGAAGTGAGCCAGGGGAGGGACACTAGGGGGACTTTGGGGACATTTGGGGGACACTTTGGGGACACTTGGGGACGCCTGGGGACACTGTGGGGACACCTAGGGGACACTTTGGGGACTGTTAAGGGGACACCTGGGGACACTTTAAGAATATCAGGGGGACATTTAGGGGACACTTGGGGACATCAGGAGAAGTTGGGGGACATTTAGGGGACACTGTGAGGGACACCTGGGGACAGTTTAGGGGACACCTGGGGACATTTAGGGGACATTTGGGGGCATCTGAGGACATTTGGGGACAGTTTAGGGACACCTGGGGACACTAGGGGATGTTGAGAGGACACTTTGGGGGGCATCAGGGAGGACATTTGGGGACATCTGGGGACATTTGGGGACACTGGGGACACTTTGGGGACATCAGGGGGACACTTTAGGGGACACTTGGAGACACTTTGGGAATATCAGAGACATTTGGGGAACTCTGGGGACATTGGGGGATAGTTTGGGGACACCTAGGGACATTTAGGGGACACTGTGTGGGGACACCTAGGGGACACTTTAAGGGGACATCAGGGGGACATTTGGGGACATCTGGGGACATTTGGGGACACTTAGGGGACATCAGAGAGGCGTTGGGGACACCTGGAGACACTTCTAGGGGACATTTGGGGGGCATCTGAGGGGACATTTGGGGGCATCTGAGGGACATTTGGGGACAGTTTAGGGACATTTGGGGACACTGGGGATATTTGGGGGATGCCTGGGGACACTTTGGGGACATCAGGGGGACATTTAGGGGATATCAGGGGGACACCTGGGGACATTTGGGGACACTTTGGGGACACCTGGGGACACCTGGACGCTGTTCCTGTGGCAGGTGTGGCCACAAGGAGGCCGTGTTCTTCCAGTCCCACAGCGCCAGCGCTGAGAGGTGAGGGCACAAAGATCCCCAAAATCCCCCAAATCCTCCCAAATCACTCCCAAAATCTCTAAAATT